>JAFBJU010000683.1:73006-171031 GCA_016785305.1 Colistium nudipinnis | reverse complement strand
CGCTCCCCCCCCCCCCCCTCAACCCCCCGGCCCTCCTCGACTCCTCGACATCCCACCGCCACATGGGTCCTCTGTGAAATGGAAATGCTGGCCCATTAAAAAGCGTCAACCTGAAGCAGATCACTGCTGCACTTATGCTAATGTAGACACAGGAAAATATCACACACGAAGAGAAAGGAAAAGAAAAGTTGGAGAGGGAACCAAATCGGATAAAAAAATTACCAGCTTCACTTGAGGGATGAAAGCATAGTGTTTCTAATTGGAAATGAACACTCTTGTATAGTGTGTAGTAGTAGTTGTAGAGATATTCACCATTGGGCAGGACTTGGGGTAGGTTTAAAATGACAGTTGAGATTGCACTCGAGAGGCCAAAGAGACGCAGACAACAGCAAACTTGAATAGAAGATAATAAGGGCTCCTGCATAGACCAGTATATAACATTTAAAGTTGGCCACAATGCTGTGGTTAGTGAGCATGCAGACTGGAATTTACAGCTGGATAATAAAGTGTTTTTTTTTTTTTATTCATAAAATGTAAAAATAGGCCTCACAATCACGTATCAATTAAAATCGAAAAAGACTTTAGTGTACAAGTCATGCATAAAATTACAGCTGAAAAATTCGGGTCCTCTTACTAATCAGTTTGGTTGCGTTTTGCAGCCTGGGACCAGCCCCTGTGTCACCGCGGAGAGTGACAGTAATGATAAACCGTAATCAAATCCGCTCCCTCGAGAGTCTGCTTCATTCCTCACTGCACATAGTGGGGAGAGGGGAGGAAAATTAAGTGTCCCTTTGATCCGTGCAGCAGAATACTGAGCATGTAGAAAATTAAAAAGAGATGCCTGCTGCACCTGCCTGGTGTACAACTGCCAAACAATGCAGTTGAAAAAAATACTATGACATGCTTGATTGTCATTCATATCATTGTCTCGAAACACAGTGGGCGTGTCTCTAATCAGTCGGCAGTGTGCTGAATCTGCATAATCGGAAGAATCAATAGGTGAAACCCCTTATAAACCATAAAACTTTAACAAAATAAATATGTCATAATTATGTTTTCCTTTTGATTTGGCATTTGACCCCTTTTTCCTTATGAACAGCCAACTGGTGCACATGACACTTTCACTCAAATATGCAAACAGCAGTGATGGAATTAACGTAATAGGCTGTAGCTGCGAGATGAAAGAAAGCGCTAAACGTGTGCGGAATTTTACTTACAGCACTTTTTGGGGGCAAACATATGTGCACCTCCCTCGCAAATGCAGGATACCTTGATCAAACGTAAACTTTATTTTCATATTGACCACGACTGAGGTGTGCAGCTTATAGGATTAAGTAATTGCAGTTTGCTGTGTGAAAATTCATCATGAATAGAACCTGTTTGGACATTGATTCCTTTTTTTGCTGTACACATGATGATGATGATGACAATGTGTGGAAGTGTTGATGACAGGGGTAAAGATAAGGATTTCAATAGCAGCTGCTGGTTCCCAGATGTACAATTCGGTGGGCTATAATTAAATTCATGCCATGGCGGGGGAGAAAATTCATTTCAGATCTGATCATTGTGTTTGTTCATTTTTGTAGATACCTCTGTTTAAAGGCTAATTACACCTTTTAACTTAATTAGCAAGGTTTGAACATGTTTGTGTATCACGGCTGAAGGTATTACAGGATATAATGTAGAATATACATTGTAGCTTCCTGCAACTACTCAGCAGAGATGTATACTTTATGGGATAGTGAGTAATGAGTACATACCCTTTTTATTTGTTTGTATTATGTCAAATGCTTATATTTTTAACAGTAATTTGGAAAATGAGTTGTACTATTCAAGAGTAGTATTTACAGTCTTTTTTTTTTGGTATTTTCTATAAAGTGGTAGTGTTTATGTTGTTCAGTATATTTAGTTTTTATGGTCATATGCATTTTATGAAGTGAATCATAATCGCATTGAACCTCACTCTGGTCCATATTTCACTGTAATTTCAAAATCAAACAAATCTGTAATGTTAAAATTCATTGCATAAAATAAATAGGTATTTGGGTAATTAGGACAAAAGAATATACGAGAAACATGAGCTGGTTTGGAAGATTGTTTGTAATCTGCCAAAGTTGAAAGTTGTGCCAGTATGAATTATGAAGTTCCTCTGGGTTCACATCTTCTAACTTTGAATAACATCCAGTTTGGAGATTTCTTAACTAGACTTATAACATTGTTAAGTGTCGTGGCCTAGCATTGTCAAGAGGTCAACCCTTCAGGGGGGAACAAATGACTCAGAGAAATGTGGGGGGGTGAAGCCTGTCCATATTACACATTACTCGAGTGAAAACAAATGTAGCACTGCACATGAGAGTCATTGAGGCAGAGTTTTAATTATGGTCGGTGTCAGACTTGAGCATCGCCCCCACTCAGGGAGGCAAAAAAATAGAGAGGGAATTAGCCCCTTTTCACTATCCCTGACAGCTAATTACATATAAAATGGCTAACACTGCAAAACACAAGCAGCCAGACAATTACACTCGGGTGCAGCCGGAGCCGAGCTCTAAAGACTGAAACATGGATGCGTAAACTTTGATTTTGATGCAGAGTTTATTGTTGGATCTTGTGAGGATTCTGAATGCAGGAGACATCAGCGGAATGTTTGCATAATTCTTTCTGAGATCAGTATAAACCTGTTCAGTCTGCCAGCAAATGGGCTGTACGCTCTGTGTAGATTTGGCCTTGCATCTTGATGCAGCCTTGAGCAGATATCAAAGCATGTGCTTTGTGAGAAATCAAACGCGATGAATGCAGGGTGTGAGAGTGCAGCCATGAGGACTGTTTTACTAGTCCTTTGCATAGCGAACATTGACTTCTTCATCTATTTGATGCATTCTTCCAAATCAAACTCCCGGGGGAACGGTGAATAGGCAGCGTGACTTCAGGGCATCCTGAATGACTGACTCCCGTCCTGCGCCTCTTATTCTAGTGTTTTCAATGAATCACATTCCATGCGGTTTAATCTATCTAATCAGCGGGTCAGTTACCTTTTTTCCTCTGCTCATGTCCTGGATCTTGGCAGGCTGGTGGCTGAATGCGAGAGGCTTTGAAAGGGAAGGAAGGGCTTGTGTGGTTGTCAGGGCTGCTGCTTTGTATCATTTCCCTGGCTGGCATCGACCTCCTGCCTCTCTGTGCTTCAAGTCAAAAGCCACCTCACTGGCCAGATAGGGACAGAGAAAGGACTGAGACACAGAGAATGGTCCCGGCCTAGTTGGGACACTAAGACTTTTGGACCTTTTCCTGGACTGTTAAGCCTTGTGTGTATGTGGTTGTCTGGGTTTCTTTGTTTACAGGTGGCTATCTGGCTTGTATCTGGTCTGTGTCCCTGTTGTGAGCTTAGTTTGCCGGGTCTTTTCTCTCTCCATGTGAGTACACATGTGTTTTTAAAGGAAAAAGGCAGCTGTATTTGTGTATGTTCGTGTCAGCGATCGCAGACCGGCTGTATCACTACATCAATCGTCTGGACTCTCATTGCCTGGTGCAGGAGCTGATGTGCGACATCCTCGCATGACAGCTCAACAGAAAGGGTACACAAAGCATATGTCAGCCTCGACAACAGCCAGTCACACGCCCTCAGATTTACACACAAGGCAGTACGGCGACGTGACCATTTTTTATAAGCCCCAGCAGACAATTTGCCGCCACGTTACAAACCCTGCCGTTGCTACTGCCGTTGCTTCCAAGATGTGTTGGGTCTAAGTTGGTTTAAGTGCACTCTGTATTTATCCAGAAGGTGAAGGCATGAGCTCCTTTGGATAATGTTTGAAGAGCCAGCTGGTCTTAAACAGCTTTTGTTCCTCCCGAGTCGTTGTTCTCACCCAGCTGTTGACTTAGCTAAATTGCCAAAGTTTAAAAGTGATACGGCTGCACATTTGAGACCAATGAGCAGAAACCTCACGTTGAATTGGACTTTATCAAATTGTTGAAACGTGTTTTAGAAAGGCTTCAGACATAGCATGTTGTGATGTCCTATTATAGGACTTTGTGGCTCCAATCCTAAGAACTTGTGATGGCACTTTCAAAAAAGAGAATTATTCATATAACTGATGGTGAACTGACTGGGTTACCGTGCTGCATGGAGCAATAATGAATGAAATCAGTTCCTGATCCCTAATCTGAGCTTCCTATGTTACAGTGTGAAATGGGATAGAAACATAATCATGAAGTTTGTTAAAGTGCCTCCTTCCAGAGCCATTTTCCTTTTTAGACAGCTGGGCTGTGGGTAAAATTGTAATGTAGTTAATGCACAGAGTGAATGTGTCTAACTGATTCAAAGCAGCAATATTATAATGCATGAAAGCATTGGCACTGATTGAGGCACAGTAAAGCACTGCTAAATGTGTTCGGCTGATAGACATTTAGGGGCCCATTAATTTGAGAAGAAGTAGTTGTGGAGGTGGGAAAATGAATTATACTAAAAGCTCTTTAAAGTGCAGCTCTAGGTGATGTCCAGGAAAAGCAGAATAGTTTCTTTTTTCCTGTCTCCTGGGAGAGCCCACACAATACGACTATCAATACAAGAGAATGCAGTCCAAACACGCAAGTCTGTTTTTCCTTGTGGTTTTGAGATGGGATGCCTTGTTGTATTAGCATTTGGATGAATAGGTAGAACCAGTGAGAGGCTCAAATATCCATCAACGACAATATATTTGTGGATGTACTATTCACCTTTTTCTAATGTTTTCCCTGGAGTGTGTAGTACTGTGTACCTGCTGAAAGATGTATTGAGAGAAAAGCTTTAGCAGTTGTCACTGCATCCAAAAGCATAAGCAGTCCCCAGTTTGATCTTTAACTTCCCTGGAATATGTTGAGGACGATTCCATGTCATGATCCAGGAGTTTAGTGCAGTAACAGAAACGTTCCACATTATCAATGCAAAAAACTTAAACTTGAGTCAGGAAAAATATAAACAATATGAAGACATTCATTAAATCATATGTAATTGTAGATCCACCTACTCTAATAGTTTACAACCATTTTTAAAATAGTATAAAATCATATCAAGAGTGGAAAAATTATGTTTGAGAAATCCTATCCCCTGGTCCTCCGTGGAAGCAACTATAACTCTATATGACAGTTCAATACAGAACGTAAATTGTTCCTGTTATATAAACAAGCGGGTCAATAAGGCTTTTGCATTATCTTTAGTTGCATCCTGAGCTGAGACCCCAGTTGCTGCAGCTGAACTGGCTCTCTAATGGTTATACTCTAAAAAGAGTTCCTCGTTCCAGTGAGTTAATTTAAAAAGATTGTCTTCACAGGGAGTTGATGCTCGGTAGGTGAGCATCAGTTTTTGTGTGTAGCCAGGTAAAACTGATGAGACTGATTTCCCCCTGACTTCACAAGCCACTGTTCCACTTTTAGTGTTACGGCATCAAGATTGTTCCACAGCAGCCGCACATGCTTCCTTCCCCAATAAATCTGTGGGTGTAAGTTATTAGGGACGCAAGGGCGGGAGACCTTAAATAGAGGTAACTAATTCCTGTTATACACTCGGCCTACAACTCTGCTGAGACATTTATAACGGGGCGCGGCTGCCAATACCTTAAGAAACAGATGTATTGCTTGTGTTATGGTCTCCATTTAGCAGGATTAAGGCCCTAAGCCATTATTGGTTTACAGCATAATTTACTATAATGTAGCCCTTTGGTCTCCAGCCTATAGGGTGGAATCAGCAAATAGTGTAATTGTATACTGGGGCATAGAAGGATAGTTTTTATTTACATTTTGACAACGAATACATACAAAACACAAACAATCCTATTGCCTGTGTAGCCAAAGCTGCTTCCTATAGTCATAATCAAAAATCATGATGGTTATCGAAAAAGCTGCAGCTGCAGCGTCTCATTGTTGTCTGGTGCTGAACGTTGCTGTCACCAGTTAAATTAACAAACGTGCAGGTGGTGGTTCATCAACATCAACTCTAACTTATTAACTTAATGACGGGTCTAAATTAAAATGAGTAGTTTTTAGTTTCTGTGTTTTCTCTCTCTCTCTCTCTCTCTCTCTTTGTCGGTATAAGTCAAAGATAGTTTGTTTAATGGCACTCAGTAATACCGCTGCATGTCTAACAAAACCAGTGTGTCATTTATACCATTGTTTTTACAGATTTAATATAATTTTACCTTGACTTTCAGGGGTAGGAACAAAAAGCGTAAAAATGAGATGTGTGTGAGATGCTCAACATTTGGGAGGAGAGTCACCAGTGATGAATGATGGCATTATTTGTCAGCCCCCCCTTATTGTACAGTTGTTCTAGGTAAAGCTTTATGACTGAGAACCTCACAAGTTATCACATTTTATACAGCGTTGCAATCTGCTTCTAAATATATCTTAATAGACAATCTGCAGTCTGGATCATTGCTACAGGTCACAGAAAGCCCATAAGCCCTTGGAAAAGAAAGGCAAAAAAGATATGTTAATTTTCAATTGGAAATATTTATCCAGCAATACCCGTATTGGCGAAAACGTATTCTATTCATTCTTGGCTCTTTTCTTTCATGGTAACTTATCAAGAGTTTTGAGATCCATATTCCTTGGCCTAAACCATTACGTCTTGCCAGGAGACTGTAAATGCACATGTGTATATACAGTATATATAAGTGTAGCCTAAGGCAGGAATATTTAGTTACCTTCCTATCTCCAGTGCCGCTCATACATCATGTCTGGCATTTCTAATTATAGCATGCCAAACTATTGTTTAACATATTTTGTGGCGTTGAAGTTGGTGTTCTTTCCCATACATTACATCATGAACAGAAATTGTGATGAGGATTTTTAGAAAATGAATAATTGAGTAGGAGTTTAATTTTTATGACAATGACATATCATTAAAAATGCTTACATTTTTCTTCTGTTCCTGTTCTCTGCCTTTGCAAGGTTTATGGTGTGAAAACATTTTTTTCCCCTCCAACCCAGCCTATAAAAATATGTCAAATTACATTCAATCTTTCTGACATTTCAAAAGTGCAGTTCTGATTCACTTGACATTTGGATGGAAACGGTAAATGAGTTGCCAACTGAGGACAACATGCAACTTAGTGGCGGTTCCTAAGAACAATTATGAGTTGGAAAAGAGTCAGAAACAGCCAAACACAGATGAGTGCTCCTCATGGCTGTGAGGAAGATGGAAACTTGGAAGATTAAAGCCCTCTATGACCATATGTCATTACTAAAGACTCAATATTTGCGCAAGCAAAACTCAGATGCACACTCTGAATGTCCTGAAGAAATTTAGTTCCACGACAACTCAGAAGAGTCAATTAATCATTGGGCCTTAGTTCAGGCAGAATGATGAGGGGGGCTTAATATCGCTGGGCCAGTAATTAAGAATAAGCAAAGCTCATCTCACTCTTTACAACATAGTGGTATTTTAAATAGATGCTTGTGCTGGCCAATGCACACACGCACAGGTACATGCATATGTGCACACAAGTAAACACTTGCACGCACAAACGGATCATTGATTTCTCATTAGATTACACTGTAGATAGACTGATGTTGCAAGGCTTTTGCAAAGCTTCCCAAAGCAATAACATTATCCTCAGTCCCAGCTCTGAGATGCACTGTGTGGGATGTTAAAAGCATAACTCTTTCTTGCAAAAATCGTTACGATTACCCCAATCAAAGAGGTGATGGGGAGCCAAGCTGATGTTGGTTAATCACCTCCATTGATGCCCAGCATTAATTCGGTAGCAGTGTAAAACACAGTAACATGACATTGAGAAAGCCATTATCAGCGAGACAATAATTTGGTTAATAAAGATCCCATTTACAATCATTATGCGACTTAGCTGATTCTTTTATCTCAAGGCAAGCAGGAAGTAAAGGAGACAGATGCCCCAACTGCTGACAAAGACCTTTTTTCCATTGCTCGGTAAGAGGGAAAAAGACAGTATTAAAGATAGGCATGGTTTTTCAGCCCTTTATAATGTATCAGTTGTGTTAATTTCTTTTCCTGCATAATAACGCTTGGCTAAGGACACGGGAAGAATGGCTCACCTTAACTTGTCCTCTTCAAACCCTGCCTCAGAGCTTTGATTTGCATTTGTGCAGATAAATAATGAAAGTACATAATGTGGTACAACAGCGGTGGGCCCAAATTGCATTTAAGCAGGTGGGCTTAAATGCAACCAGGCATCATAATATGCTTGGTTACACAGAATGCAAGCACACGCTATTCAGTCATGTAATGGAGTAAATGAGTACACAGCGTTTCTGACCACCACCCATGCCATGGAGCAACGTTATGACGGGCCTGTCCGTGGTTTCCTGTATTCTTCCTCATTTCTGGTTCGGCTATCTTATTTTAGGTACACGGATGTACATGTGTGTTTCTCAGTAACTTGATACACCTCTGGCAACCCATTTTATTGTTGAGCTGTGTGTAGCAATGTACCATGTAAAAGGAAAATAAGATGAGTTCTGGCTAACACAAATAGTTCTAAAAGTTCAGATGCTTTGTAAAGCAGGAAACACGTTTACACAGGGGGTTTTGGCGGGAAGCACATTATATAAGTGAGTTTACAGAGAACTCCACAGGGTATCTTTCTAAATGCTCAAAATCCATTTGTCTTTAGATCTAAAAAAAAAAAGGGGGGAGAGAGACCAGAGGAAAGCATCTTTTCATCAGGGATTTGCTCTGCTGATCATGCACTAATCAAGTATATAAATTAGGTATAAAGTATTTTGCATATATATGGTAGACTGATACAGGGGAGACTAAAGCATCGTTTTTTTTTTATTAAGGATTTGACTTTTCATCCGTTATTCCCTTTTTTTCGAATGAAGAAAGATTTAAGTACAGACTCTCAGAATGATCCTGTCCTGCTCTGTCAAACAGCCCAGGAATAACTCTGAGGATTTAGGTGTTTGAGTCGATGTGTAGAAGTGAAACAGTGGAATGTAACCTCTGCAATGATTTATCTGATTCTTAAATTGCGTTCTTAAAGCTCTAGTGCGGCCCAAATTATTAAGTAGTCAGATGTGTCTTACCGTTTCAATATGTTATTCCATTGGTCTCCTGTATATTCCTGTTGAAATATACATTTGGTTACACCAACTTTTCAACTTTACTAAAGGCTATCATTCATCCTTTACAACAGAATACACCATAGGTGTGTGTGTGGGCGCATTTTAGGCCTTCGTCAGATTGGATAGATGGTGTGAAAGTGAGAGATAGAGAGAAGGGAAGACATGAAAGAAAGGGCAGGAAGTGAACCATGCAATCACTGCAGAGGACTATTGACTCAGTGCATAAGGTGGCAGCTTACAGCATTTATGTGAGTATGTTTAATTTTGGCTTGAAAATTGCCCTCACCTCCTCTCCAAACTGGCACCACCATAGAGAAAGATATACCCCCGTATGATCACAGAGCGATGATAATCCAATTTCCTGTGTCTTCATGGATGAAGGAAAAGAATCGGGGGTACAGATCCCCGCTGGGTCTCAGAGATCGACACACAGTGAACGATGAAGGAAGCATAGGAGTGGAGATGGAATAAGGCGAGTATTATTCCCACAGTTCGCGGAAAGACACTTCATCTGAGTATCATCTGTGGTTTTCTCCCGGGGGCTATAACTGGTTGGCTAACAACAATAACAACACATCTCTCTGGAAGTGAAAGCCACTGCCAGCGAAAAAAAAAACACAGACTTACTCTGAGGAGCAGTGTATTGTGTCTCAATGGGAAACATCCTCCGTCTTGTCAATAGGGGAAAAACGCTGCATGTCGGCAGTGGGTTTGAAATGATAAATATTGACATTTTGATCCGTCTGTTTGGTGCGGAAACAATTACTAAATAATGTGTATTTAAAGAATGTGGATGTGATCGTGTGCTTCAAGTAATTGTGATGGACATTTTTAATTGGTCGATTTTCAGCCTTGTCAGGTGTAAGATCTTAAACTGTGTGTCGTGCTGCTTTTCCCCTTTTAAAAAAAACGTATTTAACATTTATGGGTGGTTGACCAGGCCAGCTTAGTTGTGTATTACTGTCTTTAAGTGGACTGGAATCACAAGACTCTCATTCATGCTCTCTCTCGTGTTGAAATTGGGAGCATCTACTGAGAGCTTGATGCTGAGTGGTAAAAATAAACAAATAATAATAAATCTGACGTTTGTTGTACTGACCCAAACTTGTTACAACCAGATTTGTTGTATATATCTATATAATCTAGCCCTTTTTCACAACCAAGTATCCATAGTTTGTCTCGTAATGACTAGCGACTCCATCCCCACCATCCTCAGCCTCGTTGCTGAAGGCATTAGCGATGTGGCTCCTTGCCATCTCGGTGTGGTCTAAACCCCAGGGGGGGCCGCCTTCCTGGCCCCTAAATGAATCCCCTCTCACATGGCAGCACCGTTGTCTTGTCCGTCTGTTAGCAAGAAGGACCAGAAATCAATAACCTGATGACATCTGGCTGTGTTTGAATCTGTGCTCTAGTTTCTGCTCACAGCACAAAGTCATGTAACTCAGTTTGATTAGAGACATTTTTGCAGGGGGACATGATTGTGTTTTATAGAACAGATGAAGGATTTCCTATGGTGCCTCCATCTTACAAGTCGGGCACTAAAAATTTAGTATTTGGTGCTCAGCTCCAGTTCAACTTATCGCAACTAATATAACTTTATTGTCCCTTTCACGGGTCCCGCCATGTTGATTTACAGCATCTGTGTTGTGTCTGAAATGGACTAAATTTCACAGAATCTCTCGATTTAAAATTGCCACCGAACAGGAGAGTGCAATTGATGTCAAGGCAGCTCCGAAATGAGTTTTGGTGGCTCTCTGATTGAAATGACGCGGAGCCTTTGTGACTGGAGGCAAAGTGAAGCCAGGAAAAGAGCCCATTATTGAGTGGTCCCGAAGCCAAACCAAAGCCCCTCCGATTCAGACTCAACTTCCTCTCCTCTGTCCCACTCATCTCCCTCTACGCCTCACCCTTACCCGATTGACAATAAAGGGTAAATCAACACAACGTGCCCTCTCTTGGCCACCGTGGTACCGGGGACCTGCTTTCCAGGGGTCTCCTCGCTGGAGACAACCGATTAAAACGCCCCCTGCATCATCCACGGGGAGGTAAAGAAGGCACCCGAGTGCACCTGTCAATATTTACCGTTTTAACTAAATTCATCATTCATTGCCATCTGCTCTCCAGCAGCACACGTAGGGGCGCTGCTGCAAAATTAATAGCACTTCAAATGCTCCTTTGCTAATGGGCTTAATCAATTAATCAGCCCTTCGCAATCTGGAGCCACCATTAACCAGTGCATAGATCCCTAATGCTGTCAAAAGATATGAGTATGCTCCACTGCAGTAACCAACTAAAAGTCAGTGCGTGCCTTTTATAGTTACAATGCTTTATTAACTATGCAAAGGTTTTTTGCACGGAAGCCATTTTGACTGACGTAATAATATGTAAACATTTGTGTAATTTAGAATTGAGAATTTGCATCTAAATAAAACACAACTCAAATAGCTTCTGGGCAAAAAGGTCAGTGGTTGTCATCACCAACTTTCCTTCCTATGTGTTCACGTATGCAACCAGAAGCCAAAACACTCGGGAATATTGCATGATCGTCCTGAAGCTTAGGCTCAGAGGCTGGATGTGATTGTGCATTTTAATGTTCTGTTTCTCAGTACTCTTCAGCAGCAATCGAAATATATCATCCTTGATTCTTTGTGCGTTTTTGTCCCCGGACCACTCCTGGTCCCCCCTTTTCCCCATTCAAACACAGCGACGCTGGAGAAGACTGAGATGTAAAATGATGTTTGACAAACATTCCTCTCAGGAGGCATCTCATTCTGATTTCACGACCTCTCGGCACCTCCAGCAAAGAAGGTCTATTTCAAAGCTGAACTCCACATTGGAATTTTCAGCACACCTTTCACTCTAGCATGTAGGACAAACAGTCTGGGGATTAGTGTGAATATCTGAGTGTGTGTGTGTGTGTCGTGTTAGAGGGATGATGGGTGGGCGGTGTATATGTGAATACAAAACTGTCATTTTATCCATGCACTCTCAGGCCATCAGCAGTATGATCACGCATCCAAGTGGCTGCTGTGTCTGACTGCATAATCACCGGAGCAAATCTCACTCCCGTTCAGCCCCGAGTTATCAGACAGGATATTGTTTTAACCCTTTGTTATTTGGTGCCGGCCATGGCTATGGAGGCTTTGTGCCAAGCTGGTTGATACAACTCTATAGGGGCTCTGCACGCAGGCCGATAACCTGTAACTTGCACACACATATTCACACAGCGTTAGTCTAACATGGACTCATGGAAGTATTGTCAATGTGGAAAATAACCCTCTCCCGGACGCACAGTGCTCGTGCTCCTGTATCATCCCAACTCATTTTTACTGGCTCCCTTATCGACATGCATTGGGTATGGTGGGACATACAGAATTTTCTCTACAGCAATAATCCTGTGAAATGTTTTTGTTTAGGAGTTTATGTATGTAAAGTAATGCCGTTATAATAATGCTGCATAATATTGATTTAAATATGCATCATCTCTTTTTTTGTATACTGCATGGGGGGAGGTGCAGTTGAAATTATCTTTGTTGATTTTGTTGTAGTTTGTTGCACTTTTCTTCCTGCTAATCCCTGAGTGTATTGTGAAATACAAGGACCTTTTATATGAATGATCATAAAGAAATAATATTGCAATAATAAATGAATTTGAGGACGGAATTTTCTCACTGCAGGTGTATGCTAGCTCTTAGAGAGTGTACAGACGTAGAAACCTCTTACATCTACCATTAGCGTGCTTGAATTCCCGTAGTAATACCTTGCCTCTCTCTTAAATACACTCACATCGACAAACACAGCTGGATCTGCCGCATCTCGCCCCACAGCTTAATTCACATGCACAACCATTGAGAAATTCCTGTATCATTCGTGGCACTCTCTTCCCCGTTCACCCACACAAAAGCAAACATTCTCCTTTCGAGGTTATCCATCCCATGAATAGCATCTGGAAGACAGGGTTTTGTCTCCTGCTACAACTCCTGGGTTGCCCTTTCCTGCACCCGGGCATGTCCTGATGGATCACCTGCAGACTGGGATGGATGGGGCCTCATCCCCTCTCCTGCACCCTCTGCCATTTCATCCTATCTGCTCCACTAATCTGTCATTCTCATAGGCCATTTGTTACTTTGCCTGGGCTGCCGTGCACTTTACATATGGGTGCATGTTGGCATATGCCCACACAAGTGATTCTCTGACCCCTGCCTGCAGCTCCAGGTGGGCTGCCTCCCCGGCATGCTCCCAGCGGACATGCTCTTTCCAGTAGTGATTTGTCTCATCTTTTGCCATTTTCCATCGTAAAATGCCTCATAACACAGTGGCTCTTAGTGGCATGTTTTCCTCTGAGCTATTTTATATCTATATATAAATAAATGAATATGTGGTATGATAAATACAGAGGTGAAAATTGGATATAAAGGTGAAAATTGGCTTTTTTGACTCAAGAAAAGAAAAGTACATAAATAGAAACTTGATTGTTTATTTTCTATCTTTCAACAGTGTTACACAAACACTAACACTTTGTTTGGATAGTCCAAATGGTGCTGCATCATGTGAGAAATATTTGATACTAAGCCTATTTCTTGCAAAACCCGTGACACACGGCACTAAACAAGCCCCGCAAACATAGCAGGAATATTATGTAGTGTGTTTTGCTTGATTAATAGTTCTCAAATTGTATCATAATTGAACAGAAAAGCATAGCAACAAAGGCAAATTAATTCAACTTTCAGCTCCTCCTGTTGAGCTTATACAGCTCTCTTCTGATGCTGCACAAATGAGTTCTTTTAAGGCAGAGAGTCGGGGTACCATGGCCAGAGGGGAACCTGCCCATCAGTCAAAAGCCTCGACTCTGAACCAAGGGACGATCAGCATCACACGAACTCTGCAATCCAAACACGTGTTTAGCCCCACAGCTGTGCAGGGTGGAAACTGAATAGAAAATCAAGGTAATGGTAAACAAACTCGAGCTGATCTGTGTCAAACAAAAAACATTTTTGCCCGGGGAAAGACAGCGCAGAGCCGTCTTGCTCCTCGGTCTCGAATACGAACGCATGGAGTGGATTGATTGCCTCGTCCTGTCCACATGTTCCCGGGCTGTTTCTATCCGGAAAGCATATTACTTAGGGTGCCTGGATGTGATTTTAAGCGTGGGCCTCTTTATCCAGTGGAACCTGGGAGAGATGTGAAGCTAAACCGCCCTGGAGGTGCCTATGAAAAAACATGCACTTGTGTTTACACAAAAGTTTCCCAGCTTTTCTCATTTTATGGTTCATGTCGGTCAGCAAGCCCAGTTTCATCCACTTTTGCCACGGTAGCTAGCCTCCAGGCATCTTCCTTGCCGCTTGTTGGAATCAGTGGCGATAGCGACAGTATAGATAGTCAGAGCGTGGCGGGGGTGTGTTTGCAGCATTTTAATGGTCTACATCGCACCTCCATTTCTTCTAAGATGGCGCAGAGAAGAACTGTGTTCCTCCCCGCTCTGGTTTTATCAAAGGAGAGAGGACTGCGTGTTCCGTGGCCTCTCTCGGCAGTCTCCGGCGGAGTGGTGCAAATCAGCGGCTCACACACAGCGTTAATCAACAGCCTGGGAGGTCAGCTAAGCATACCTGTCCCCTCACACATCCTTCTGGTGAGTCCTTGAAAAATCTAGGCCACAGCAATCAATCCTGGATAATTCCCCGCATGAAGCTCAGGTGATAAGCCAGTTTCGGTTGTGCGGTAGAAAAGTAAATGAGAGAAATGTTTGCAACTGCGTCTTAGGCTGGTTCATGTTGCGCTGTGCAAGCCTCTCATTTTCTGCATTGCTACCCAGGAAGTGTCTCAGACCAGGGACCAAAGGTCAAGGAACAGGGGCTGTCAGAGCTTTTCCGACTCCCATTGAGGCTTTTTTTCCCCCATTGTTTGACAGTGTAATTAAGCTGTCTGGCTATATGTATGACAATGAGATGTGAATTATACGCCGACGCGTCTCAGTTATAGCTTGTTTTATGTATTATGTATGTCTCCCTCGCTTACTTTCAGGATATAATAAGGCCTCACAGTTATTATCTAAAAGCCTCCTTTGTTCTCGTCAAACTCTCAGCGTTGATTGACACCCTAAAACACTTGACACTAGACTTTATCATAAAAATAGGTTCTTTGTTCCACCAAACAGCTTGATAATTCCAGCCAGATCTGTAGGAGTCATTAATTAAATGGGATGTCACTGCCACATTCGATAAGAGCAGTGGCGAAGCTTAAATGCAGTTTTTCTTCGGTAATAAGTCCGATTTTATCAGAGTTTTTTTTTTTTCTCTCCCCACCTGGCACATTCTTCCCATTCACTCTTGATCTTGCGGCCAGATGTTATCAGCACTCATATCGGAGAATTGCACAGTACTTAAGGACAGGACCCTGAGGAGACGGGGGGGCCTACCTCATGCTAAAGATGTGTGGGAGGGTGAGAAGGACACTTTCCCTCTTATTGTTTTAGCACCGAAAACGTGAGGAGACGAGCTTCTGGGACACTGCTTGTGTGTTTCTTTTGGGCGAGTTATATATTGATTATTATTATATTATTAAAGAACATCTTATCTATCCCTCTACTAAAATATGTTGATTAATGCAATGACTTGCATGGAGCTTTGGGGACGGAGACTTTTTCTCAAATCATTAAATATGTGCGTCTCATCTAGCAGTCTTTTATCCAAATCCAAAATTTTCTCAGCTACTAAATCTCAAGCTGATTTTTTTATTTTACCAGCATTTTCTGGAGCTTTCATAGCATTTATTTTGCCAGATTGCACATTGTACGCCTTGGTACAGGGAAAATCTGTATTGATTCATGATTTTTGCTCTCTAGAGATAAGAGTGCGTAGATGCTTTCCCCCATTTTCCACAGTTGTTTTCAGTGGTGAGGGATTTGAGGTGGTAAAAAAACTGAACAGCAAGTTTCTATTTCTCTTTGGGGAAAAACCCCAGCAGGCGAACCGCGGCAGCAGCATAAGCCCGGGCTCCTGTCTCATATCACAGGGCGATGTCACACACATTTAAAGGCATCAAAACCCAAAACGCAGCTGTGACTGACAGGTGCAAGCTCTTTATCTCCGGGACCAGTGGGGGGGGGGAAAACGCTGCTAAAATAAAGGAAGACTTGAGTGATTTGAATCTCACCGCCAGAGGATGAGGGGTGAGGGGTGTGTTTCGGGTATGGGAGCCACAATTGGATGAGGCTTGGGATTCTGCATCTGTGATGTGCCAGGTATATCTCTCCCCTTTCCGACGGCGATGTAGGTGGAGGAAATGGAGAATGTGGTGCTCTGCAGCATTCGGTCATTAATCAGCGTGGCAACCCGCTCGTCCTTCGCCGCCCCCCCCCACAGCTCGCTCAACTCTTTCTCTCGGCACTGGTCAGGCCTCTAATGCAGATTTAACACATAACGCACCCTTGGGCCATGACTGATGAGCAGGCATCCTCTGCTTTATCCTAGAGCTGTGGCTGTGGACGAGCGGGAGGAGGAGAGAAAGGCAGTTTCTCGCTGTGGTCGTTGGACTGTGGGTCCCAGGTGTCGGCCTGATGAGGCTGACACGGCGGCTGCTGCTTAGGTGGTGCTGGTGTGGTCTGATGGACCAGGGCTAACGTATTCTTTCCGGATGCAAGTTTGATGAGGACCAGATGTATGGTCCACACATGACGCGGGACAATACAGATTAGCCCTGCCACATCGGTGTTGCTCGTGCAAGGGGAACGAAGGATCCAGGGAATAGGAAAGGAGGGGGAAAAAAAGAAAACCACATGGCATCCCTACAAAAATAGCTCTTTCTCTCACACCCGTATCTCACAGCTCCTTCCCAAGCAGCTGCTTTGATGGATCATTTTGTCTCCCTAATAGCAGCTCCAAATCCCCGGATGCTCTCCATTTATGTTGTGCGGGAGACTATAACAATTTAGCTGAATCCATCTAAAAGATTAGCACAGGAGCAGAGAAGAATAAAAAAAAAAGCCAAAGCTTTACCCAAGAGGGAATCAACTTGTACTTTATTTAGGTTTTTTTCCCCCCCTTTGCCTCTGCCTTTAATTTTTTAAGTTGATGCTTTGTCAATATTAACTATAGCTGCAGCTTGCCTCTTGATTTTTGAAGGAGTGTGGTATAAATGATGCAGTCCTCCGAGCTCGCCGAGGCCCTTTTAATCATGCATGAGTGCTGGATAAGTGATGGAAGCTGCTGTGGCCTGCCACTCTCTTCTCCTCCCTGTCTGGTTTCCCATTCTAACTGGGGGGGGAAAGGCCGAGAGAGATTTTCTATCACACCCACTGCTTCATATCACAGACATCAAATGTGGAAAGAAAGTGAGTGGTGTTTGGAACAGTGCTTTCTGCCAAACACAGTTGGTGTATTTACAGTTTCTGAGCTACATCTGCCAGAGCGGATCACATCGCATGCAATTACTTCTGTCTTTCAATCAGTGGTGAATGTTTGCATAGCAAATACACACATGCTTACCCATCATCATAAGGTGAACGTGTTTGATCGTGCCACACCACAGAACAATTTGACACTCCCTCATTATGCATTTTTACGGCATATAGTGAACATGAACATTATATCGTTTGCGTTTTTTTAATTGGTAAGCTTGCAGCGTCACATTTGCGTCCTCATATAGAATACTTTCAAGTCCCCTTTTTTTTTTTATATAAATCTTTTCAGGTAATTATTTTTGGTGAAGTATTTTCAAAACTGTAACCAGACATACCTTGACATTTAAAGTGTTGTTTTTTTAAGTGGCGCTGGTTATAATTGCTGGTCTGGAGTTGTTGCTGAGCCATTGTTATGTTTATCACTACTTTTTTAGGGCAGACTGGATGCTGCACTGACTCTTGGAGTGTGACGAGACAGGCTGTCAGGGCTGGGAGTAACTGGTTAGCATGCCAAATTTGGTAGAAGTGATAGAAATGGATGCAAAAACAATCAGTCAACATTGCCCTCACTTTCTGTAACTGGAGACAGCTCTTGGTGACAAGTTTGCAATAAATTTTACCTGAAGGCATACTTGTTGTTGCTTTGCTACAGGTCATAGTGTCTGACAGATCACAGAAGGCAGCATGCCTATCCAATTGTCATTCTCTGTGAAAATACCGTAGGTTCTTATTCTACCATGTTGGATGGTAGATATTATACATAATGACTTTGTTTTTCGGCCTTAATTGAATTTTTTACTTGGCTCATTGACTCCAGAACACCAAAACTAGTGTGCCATGTTTGTTTAGTTGTCAAACTTTTTTCTGATTTTTTTTCTTTTCCAAAGTATGTTGTATCACCGAGAGAAAGATAAATAGGGAATCGCTCAAAAGAGAACACAAAGGAAAGATATGATACGGGATACGGGATCGAGCCAAATCAATGTATTTTACCAACTTGAAACCAAAAGATCTGAAAAG
Source organism: Colistium nudipinnis (assembly GCA_016785305.1). Taxonomy (NCBI): domain Eukaryota; kingdom Metazoa; phylum Chordata; class Actinopteri; order Pleuronectiformes; family Rhombosoleidae; genus Colistium; species Colistium nudipinnis. The sequence goes on along the minus strand of JAFBJU010000683.1, from coordinate 152,538 downwards.
GAACCAGATGTCGTTCCGAATATAATGTTTGATGTTTAGTCATATTTTTAATGCAATATTTCAGGTCATGGTATATTTTGTTTGGCCGATTAAGCTGTTTACCTTGTTCAGTGAATCCATATCTGCCCATAACAGTTTATATAATTCCTGGGTGTTTTTCTTTTTTTTATTATTATTTCCAGAAACATGGATTTGGGGTTAATGGTAGAGCTCAGGGGGGACTATATGAGGAGAAATAAGAGGAGGCAGGAGAGGAAAGGGCAGAGCTTATACTTAAAATGATAAGTTGATGATTACTGTGTGAAGTACATACATTAGTGGCGCCCTCAATCCCCCCCAGGATCTTATCAGCTCCTTAATAAACTATAGTTATGGCCTGTTGGTTTCCGTTTACCAGCCATTACCAGGCTGACTAAAACTGTTTATTTTGCATCCTGAGTGTCAGGATAGAGCACATTATAAAGACCATATATAGTGAATATATAGTGTTGGGAGAAACAAAAAAGTTGATAATGCATTAAGTGGTATTTCAACTTTATTTCAGTTGTGGAGACCTTAACACAGCCACTGAATATTGTCGTAGCCTTTGAGACCAGAATGTCCTTTTCACGTTCTCCTTTAGGTGCAGATTCAGGAGGAAGGAAAGAGAAAAATAGGCTCCAAGTTCAGCTTTTGTTTGTCAGCATCTGATTCAGCACGTTGTAGTTCTCTCTCCTGGACAGCAGACATTATTTGCGTCCTGCCTACGTAGACCTGACTCTAAACGGAGATCTGATCAGAGAAACAGAGGGCACCTGAGCCCTGCTGATCTCGCTTTCTCTTTTCAACTGTGAAAAGCAGTTGCGACACAGCTACATGCCTTTCAAATACATATTATCTTGGCAGAATCTTCGTTTAGTGTCCAGAGTCGCCAATTTACGCAGCCCCAATGTGCACGTCTTTAGACTGGAAGGCAGCTTGAGTACCTGGGGGAAAACCCGCCCGGACAGGGGTGGAGCATGCACACTGAAAGATTACCAGTGGAGCTGAGTTGAATTGTTTGCGCCAGAATCCAAACCAATTTTTTAGATTTTCTGAATCCTGCACCACTATTAGATCATTTTGAAGTTGTGTTTTCATACGGTTAATATTGACCCTTTTAATCCAGCTGTTTAATTTGCTAGTTTGATGTCTTGCTGGCCTTTGATGCTGGGCTGTGGTTTTCCTCTTTGGTAAGTCAAGTAAATCTCGCATGATGCAGAATCTCTTTGCACTTAAAATATTCCAATAACACCTGGTGCAGGGGTGCAAGAGTCTCCCTTTTTACCTCACACCAAACACGGACAGCAGCTTTGGGTGCTGAAAAACATCACAGCTTGCTTGTGTGTGTGGTTGGGTGGAGACACGGGACATTGAGGGGCTGCTCAGATGGAGCCTGTTGACTGGGACACCACATTGTCAAATTATATTGTGGACAAGGAAGAAAATGACAGGCAAACATCAGCTGGGAAATCTCTCATGCAAAGGAACAGCTTGTATAATGCCAGGAACTCTGATGGCATCACTCCTCTATGGACTGAAATTACAAAGAGAACCAGGAGGCGGAACCAATCTTCCTGTTTCCAGGGAACAGATTCTAAGTATACTGTAAACACACGGACAGGAAGCGGAGGTCATCAACATTTCTGTCTGCTTTCCTTTAATATGATCCCCAATCTCGATAATTGTGTCCTGTCACTAAGGCAAAGTATTGTAATAGGCAGGCAGCTATTTATTCATCATAATCTTCCTATTAAAAGGAAGATTTAGAGTACGTTCTGTGCCTGTGAGACAGCGGTGCTCTAAATGAGTTTTTACACTTGTAGGGTTTTGTTTAGTAAATCATCGTACCCTGTGGTTGGACAAAGCAATGGTTTATGGAAACAGTTTTCCTGAATGTGTTCCCTGTTAAATATCCTTGTCCAATTACCCACTCCAGAGGCACCCATGGCTAGGCGTAAATTATGCATTTCATATTGTATTATAAACTCCAGTTTCCTTGTGTGACGAATGACAAAATGTTCCACCCATAAATGAGTAAATATAGTGCATGCAAAATAGCCACCCTGTAATACGCATTTTCTTTGCAGTTAGTAGCTTTGCTTGTGGTCTGCTAGAGGGTCCAACTACAGATTTGACACACATTCTTGTTGAAAGGACTTAATATTATATTTATGGAAGAAATGAACTTCAGCACTGTATCCCGATGGAAACAATGCTCTGCGCAATGTGCTAGACTAGTTTTATCTGAAGACAGTTTCCAATGTTGGGGATCAGGAAATGGTCCCGTTGTGTTAAAGGACCCAGCAGAGCACAATACCCCTTTTCTTAAAGACAAAAGCGGCCATAGAACTCAGTTTCCCAGGATCCTTCACCTTTTACCGAAGGTGTAAAAAAAAGTTGTGCTTCCTGTGTGACATGCACCCCAGGATGTCCCTAGACAACGCTCTGTTCGGCTCCTCAGCTGGAACTGAGCTGTCTCTCCCTCTCCAATCTCTTTGCTGCAGAAAGGAGCTGCTTAGTTGTAAGCAGAGTTTTATTTAAGAAGCTAACTCCATGGGGAGAAAAGGGACACTGAAGCCACACAGCCAGCACAGCAGCTCACTGCCTAACCACACATTAGGGAGGGCCTTTCTTCTTCCTCTTCCACTGACTTTGTAATGTAACTGAGCCTACCATAGCAAAGCGCAACACAGCTTATTTTGTATTACTCATTTTGAATAACAACACTTACTTAGTATTGAGTATTGATGTCTTAAGCTGGGTGTGCTTTGTCTGTTTGTAGGTTAATGGATGTTGGTCTGTGCCACACATTGTTGTATATTATATTTCTGTGAGGGGAAAACAGAGAACCCTAACAACATCCAGAATTAAAACTGCATGCAACTAAACTCTTCTCAGTAGAACATTAAATCCCTTAATTTCTGCTTAGTCTTAATATGGTCTTTCGGGTTTAGTCAAGTTAATTATGAATTAAAGTCCAAATTTATGAGCAGCAAAATTAATGAGACTGAATCAGTAAATGTGCTGCCGTGATGAATTTGATTATCAATTAAACCTATTATTCAATATTACTTTTAATAGTAATGAACATTTTCAACTGATACTTAAAGCGCAAAACGAATAAAAAGGGTCAACAGCAGAGTCTGCAAATGATCCAGTGCAACCAGGACCTCATTCTGCAGAGCTTTTCAAATGTCATGTTCAATGCTTTGAATGTCACAAACAAGGCTATTATATCACCATTGTACTGGACTAATGGATCGTACAACCACCGTTCACTAAATCACTAAATATATCACTTCATTTCTGTGTATAACATATAAACTCGATCTATGAACTGATCCTTTAAATAAGGCATCAAACAAAGACTGTATAAATAACATCACTAGCCCTACGCCCTTTTCTTGAGTGCTTCTGGGAATACACAAGCAAAAAAAAAAAAAGGCAAGCCAATTTAGATGTTCACCCAGTGCAACGACACAAACACAGCAGGAAGCGAAGGTCAAAGGGCCAAATCCCTGGTTTGAAGTCCCAGCTCCTTTCCTACAGTGACTGACTGCATGTTCTAATCCCACAACCGCTTTCAAATTAGGCCATCACTGTGGTAACATTGGAAAACTGCCAAAAGTTGAGAGGACTGTAGGATGCCGGCCGGCTGAGTGATTGAGGTCAATGAAGAGGTCAGTAAGCCATTTTCAGAGCAAAGTGCCTGTTACCTTTGGCAAACATTGTTTGTTTGTCCCTTGGCTACCAATCAAAGTAGGAAGAAAGTATTTGAGACATATTAAGAGTTGGGGCCCTTTAATTAGAGCTGTTGGACTTGTGATATTGACGTGTTCCTTGCATTTCTCCTTCCTGTGCTGACGTTTTGAAACCTTCGAGACCGAGTTTCTCTCGTCCTCGTCTCGAAAATGGCAAGACAAAGAGTTTTTTCAGCTGGCTCATATTTTAAGTGGCCTCGTGGGATAGTGACGATATATCTGTGCTTGCAGTTATTAAAAATCTGGTGAGTGGCATTGAAAAACGACATAGGGTCTTGCCACTGGTAGGGGCCTTCAGCTTCTGGCCAGTTATTTGAGTGTGAAATCCTCTCTCTCCTGTCAGTTTGCTGGGTGACTGGGAGCCCGGTGTATAATATGGGTAGCAGGAAAAAGTTGCTGTAAATATTTCATGGCAATAGGTCACCAGGTTGTTAATGTTGTTTTTCTTTAGTGTGGTGCACCCCCCCCCCCGGTAAGGTAAGTCAATGACAGATTAGATGTGCAACATACGGTGACTTATGTCCTGGTGTACACCAGTAGCTGCCGCATTAAATTCTGATGAGACCTTCATGTACCCGTTGTTTTGCGTAATTGAACAGACCCACAGGAACTTTAGATACACATACAGCATGTCACAGCCCTTATACAACGCTTTATTAAACATCTGCTAGTATGTAAGTATGCAACTAAGTATTATGTAGACCTTGCCTGAGGCCCTATCCGAATAAAATATTCTGAATGTAGTATCCTGATGGGACCTTTGTGTTCTGGTTGGTTTCAACATCATGATAGACCCGGCGGAACTCTACCAACACTTGGAGAATGTAATTGCTACGGCACTTTATTAAAAAATCTATATATAGGTAATATAGATATAAGTAATATCAAGGCCCCGCATTGCAAAAGCTGGCTGTTGTCACTTGCATTGTCTACGTCTAAAATGAACTTCTTTTTTATAAGAATTTGCTGCTTGTTTGCATGTGTTTGGTCTCGGCAGCGTGGCCGTACATTTCTGATGCATGTGAAGCACTTTGTGAATTCATTTGATTGTGACCTTTTGATCATTTGAGTGTGATTGTAAAATTAGGGTGGAGAAATAAAAAACAAGCCCTTCATGGAAGGAAACAAGCTTTCAATGTACAAACTCTTTCATTTTCCGCTTCATTAAGAGCTGCAGTGCCGGTGCTCTGAGCCCAAGGCCAGAGGCCGCTTGAGGCAGAAACAGACCCTTTAATAGCCTGTTTACAACCAGACTTGGGCAGCGTAGGGAGCAAATGGAAAGACCGAGCTTGTTAACAATTTAATGGCTGCAGTGACTGATTTAAGGATTTGCATACTCACAAAGGTCATATTTGTTAGGCTCTTCGCTGGGCAAGACTTAAACCCACATTCACAGAGGTTTATGATCCGCACTGATCATTTTCAGGGATGGGTGGTTGTAATGAAGCATAATTGGAAACTGCTGCCCTCCTTTGTGGCCACTTGAAAGGTCAGAAATTAGTGTTCAGTACAGCAAACAAAGGCAAGTGTGGTGCCAGAGTTTTACATTACCACGAAAATTAATCAATTCGTCCATGTGCCAGAATGAAACCACAGACAAATTAGATCTGGGCATTTCAAGCAAAAATATTTTTTGAATTTCAAATATGATTTTTTTTAAAGACACGATTATAGTTTTTTTTTTTATATCGTTTAATGACTAATTCAAAAATCCTCAACAGGTATTCATCATTGCAGATTGCAAAACTAGGAAAGACTGGAGACCCAAAGTGTCTGCCAGTGATTTGGCATTTCTACGCAGTTTTTTTTTACTGATGCAGCTTTAATGCTATCGCAAATTCAACACACAATCCAGACCTGACAGGAAGAAAAAAAATCAGTGGAATGAACAAGAATCTTGTCAGTTGGTTTTCATTTTTAAGGAAAAGCATGACCTTTATAATGTAGATTGTGCATGTAAAGAGACCTGATTCTCCATTTTAGGCAAATTGAGAGAGCATGGCACACTTAGGGTGTCCCTGATTTCTTCAAACTAGCTTCCTTATCTCTTATCCTCGTCTTTTGTATTTTGCATAAAAGGAATGGAGATGGTGACATTATGATTTAAGAGTGGCCTGTGTTTTAGCACCTTAGTGACTTTTGACAGCTCTTTCTTTCTCCCCCTGCCTCCGTTTTTTGTTTTTCTTATTTTCAGCCAGCGTCTGTCAGACCATGTAATACATGCAAGGTTACACGTTGTCTGGACAAGGACTACGGGCATAAAAAGTAAGCGGACCTTGACGGAAACAAGTGTGAAGTTGCAGCAGAATGGAAAACCCAGAGCTTCAGTGTGTGGCCAAGGCTGCCACTGCTGTGATGTGAATTTGTCTCCAGTGAATGTGTTGAATGAACCTGCCGACGATAAACAATAATAAAGGAACCACGTAGTACTAATACACTCTGACATACCATTACGTACCTGACCCAGGGCAGAATCTGACCGGTAGAGGTGTGTGAAGGTGAAAACACACTGCATTCCCTCCTTTGTCATTCCTGTCCTTTTCTCTTTATGCTACACCCATCAGCCTCCGTATTGTGAACTCGGTAGGCCAGCTGCTAACATAGCTCTCAGATGACCTGCAAAGAGAGCAGGTCACCTACAAATACTCCCTTCTGGCCCTTTTTGGGATGTTTGGTTTGCTCATTTTGTTGCTTCCGAATGGCTGCGTGCCTCCACCAATGCAAGTTGGCTTTGAAAGTCCTTCCAAGTCACTGGTCATGACAGTCTTTACCTGGACACGGGGGCGGTGACCGTAATAACCTTTCATGCCATTATGTAGTACTAACGACAAATGTGTTTGGTATGGCTGGTGACTCGACTGTAGATCGTAGGTGGTATTGTTGAAAGTGATGGAATGTATGAAGTATGATAAGGCTCAATTTATTAAAAAAAAAAAAAAAAAAAGCTTAGAACAACAAGTCACGTAGAAATCACTGGAGAGATGCTGCACAGAGATCATGAGATTGGTGCAGCGCGAACAAGGGAGATGGTGAAGCAGCTGCACCTGCGGCCTCTGCCTTCAAACGGCTCATGCACCAGTGTTCTGTCTGTCTGCCTGGCTGACTGTCTGGCTGCTGGCTCTCCCGCCTCCTGTTGGCTCTGTGTGAGGCTGCCGACTCCCAGAGGATAGAAATCCTGACCTTCCCCAGCTGGCTCGCTTTTCTGTGGCCTCCCTTCAACATCCCCATGCACAGCAGCATAGCCATCTGGAGCATTCTCTCTCCCACTCTTTATTGTTTTTCTCCTGTGTATTCAAACGGATGCTGCCTCTTTGTGTGTTGCGCGAACACACAAGTATGTGCACATTCCCCACACCGGTGTACACAATGCAGGGACTATTCAGCCTACACCACAGCGGACAGCAGGTTTTCAGTGATGCTCACCCAAACAACTGGAAGGCAAGCTCATTTGTTCTTGTCTAGAGATGAAAGCCCCACGTGTGCTGGTATAAAAACCATGCATAGGACAGTATGTATTAATAATATATATTTATTCCCTTTGATATTCTTTTCATGTGCACAAAGAAATCATCCGACTGTGGAATTACCTCTGTAGTAGCCTGGGAGGACAATGGCCTTTAACTTGTCAACGGACATTTATTTTGCTTTTAGTTGTGCCAGGAAAATAAAGCCGGATGTGAGTAAAACAGAGCCACCCTCCTGTCTCTTGTAGGACATTGCTACACACCGATATTAGCATAGTGAAGGTCAGCGTCGCTGTTTTTCATAATTCCCTCATCTTTTGTGCCGTGCCTCACTTGTGTTAAGTAGATCTGGACATGTATTTATGCCATAGGGCATTTGCATTCAGTCCAAGGTGAGCCCCTGCCATTAATTTAGTGCTCTGGACTTTTTTTTTTGCATTATGCTTACATTGTCTGATGGGGTGTCATCCATAGCTCAGCAAAAGATTCAGTGCCTAACACCTCACGTACCTGATTGACTCATATCACGTCCATCAGCCAGGAACCCATATGAAAGCACTGTTTAATCCACTTGCCTTTACATATTGGGCTCCTCACACAGCTTGTCACTTTGTCTATCGACTGCATGATTGAAACTCCGATAATTGCCAATCCCTCAGTGTCAGGTGCAATTTTCCACCGGGGACAATCCCTTGAACACTGCAATGAGTGCACGGCTGGTGTGCACGCTATAGTTGTGCCTGGATTTCATCAGGATTCAATAGCTTGCATCTCGTGTGTGAGCGATGGCGGGACGCGGCGGGAGGGACGAGCAGAGGAAAAGAATAATTACTGGGCCTGTTTCCTCCCCAAGTCGTTCACGCACCGGCAGGCCCGGCGAAGAAGGACTGTCGCCCTGCATTGTTATTATGAAATGAAAAATGGGCGGCAGATCAGTGCGGTGACGGCCCGTTTGCTGTATTTACCTGTCATTTGTCTCCTTTTTAGACAGGAGTGGACACTCTGCAGTTTTAGGCGACGCGCGGCCACATGATGGTATCCGTCTCCGAGCGCCTGCTTTGTGTTGTAGATTGATGTGCAGCGATGCAGGTGTAATCTAGCCACATGTTGGTTGTCGGACACGGAGAGGAACACAGTGTATTTCAGATGTAGTATGTCTGAATGGAGGCCTAATTAAAAAAGCAAACAGGCACTTGGCAAGCATCGATTGTTTGTGTACCTGCACATTGAGGATAAGGGCGAGACCATTCAACTGCAAGGATACTCTGTATTAATTAGTAGCTGAAAGCAAAGGGCAAATTTGAACATGGAGAAAATGAATTGGCGTCTATTGTGGCTTCTTCTCCCAGACTTCAGTTAGTTAATCCTGCATGTCTGCTGATATTGGCTAGAAATAATGATTGAATCTTTAGAGGAAGCTTCACTCAGCACCTGCATTAGTACGCGTCAGCGCCACCAAAACACTTTGATTTGCGTCAAAAATGGTCAAGTTCGGGCCCCCTCCAATTTTTGTGTTTACCGGGTCCGTTTGTACCGGCCGTCAGCCATAGGAGGACTAATGGAGGAGTCATGCTGGGTTTATTCATGAGCTCAGAATGTATGATTCTGCCTTCAAGTGAGTTCTGATTTGTTGACCTTAAAGGGGTTTCAACATCCATGGATTGAATAGAAAAGTACTCATGCGGAAATCATCCTTTCATAAAATAACACATAAACTGTTGTTAATTTGTATTCATATACTTGGTTGATGCAAATGACTCAGTTAGGACAGATGGCCTTGGAATTCCAAGGCTGTTGGATCTTATCACAAATCTCCAGTAAACGTTCAAAATATATATAATTAGTGTCATTATCTTTCACTCTTGGATAGTCTCTGAGGATGTGCCACCGATGTATTCTTAAATTGAGAAAATTGTGGCTGGGAAAGGAATATATGCATGTTGCACGACACATGGGGGCGACTTTGCATACCCACTGAGAGAAAAAAAAACACGAGTAAGAAAAAGACAGAATGATGGTGATTTGTAAAAATCTGCCATATCGTAATGAGTCCAATTGCTGCGGTGACTTAGAATAATAGTGTGTCACTTATTATAAAAGCTGTGAGTGCAATCCAATTGCAAACTCTGCACCTGCAAGGACATGGAATTCAGAAATAATTCACAGCCGTCAATCCACATTCGAAACAACACGCGGCCATTATCACAGTGCCTAAATGCGGTTTGAAGAAAGTCAATTTGGCCCTGCAATGTGCAAAAACGGATCATGCTAGTCAAGCAACATGGTGTTGACTTCGATGGCACCAAGCATAGCAGCACACGGGGGACACGTGCCATGAAATCTGTGCTTGGTCACTTCAGATTTCACTCTTGCTCCCCTTTATGCATTGATGGCTTGCTTTCCCACGCTCTGCCCCTCAAAACACAATCATTAAAAAAACAAAAACAAAATGCCGATGGCGTTGAAGCAGATAGGTGTGCTGGCAGTGTGAGACTTAAGACTGACTCATACTCGTACATACTGCCCACTGACTGAGTGCATTTACTCATAAACCACCGCAGACTTTATGGATTTTTCACATTGATTTTCTTATTTTAAGACTTAATGAACTGAACAGGGGAAAAAAAAGCAAATAATTCCCCTTCATTTTGTAGACTGCTTTTCCTTTGTGGCTTACATTAATAAGTTATTTTGCAGTGCATAATTGAAAGCAGGAGTTAACAGAATGCTGTGGACATGATATACAGATGCAGTTTTGCAGCAAAAAAAATGACATTGTCAGCATCACAATCATGTTATTTCCCCCTTTGCATTTGCTTTGGAAATGTAAAACTGGTAATTGATTTTTAAAAATCAAATTTATTTTTAATATAGTGAATTTGAGGAGGATTCCCACACGAGATACATGAAATCAGCCTTTTAACTATGCGCATGTTGGACTGACTAGAATGCGATGAATAAATGGATTACAGATGTCAGGCTCTCGTCTAATATATAAAACATAATAACAGGTTTAGCAAAGAAATTAATAAATTATAGATAAAATGTGGGTCTGTTCCCATGTGTTGAAATAATCAGCCCATTTGGAGATTCACAAGCCAGATATAATGAGGAATTAAATCAGGTTTAACCCCGGTAATTGTTGCATTTGTGATTTGCTCAAACTGTATTGAATAATAATAATCATGATTCATTTAGTCACAGGGTATAGCATGCTGACATGTCGCTGCATTGTTAAGGAAGCACAGGCAATAATTGTATCTTCTTCATTGTCAGAAGTATCACGAAAAATGGACTAACAGTTGTTTGTATGCCTGAACATTTTATCTAAGCACATACTTCTCTGAAGTGTCTCTCTGTGAAAAACTTGTTGTGGCCTCGGCTAGTCCTAATTATCGTATTGTGAACTGTGTAGCATAGACTGCCACAGGTTCACTTCTGGTGTTTATGCAGGGCCTTCGAAATGACTCTGTTCTGCTCGACTGCACACTTTAATGAAAGTGTAAATACTTTTTTGCAACGGTGGAATCAGCTGAGTTGGGCAGATTAGCACTTCCCCTTTCCACAGCCTTGATGTTTAATTACCACAAGTTTGTTGTTTTCTTCTTCGTCTGTTAGTTTTCGCGCTTCAACTTTTAGACAGCTCACATTAAGCCCTCGGCTTGAGTAATTGGTGTATTTGGGAGCACAACTGAGAGAAATAGTCTGCCTGGCCTTTGTCTTGCACACAGGCAATGTGTAAATGTAGTACGGGGGCAGCAAATCTTTTCAGTAGTGCAATGCAGACATGCCTAATATATATTCTCTGCAAAACACAGCTGGGCACGCATTTATACTCTTTATTTCTAAATCTTCTTGTGTCTGTTCGCTCATCCCCCCTCGTACCCATGATGTATCTTTTCTTTCCCTTACACAAACATACACACCCCCACAAACTTCCTCTCTCTCTCTCTCTCTCTCTCTCTCTCTCTCTCTCTCTCTCTCTCTCTCTCTCTCTCTCTCTCTCTCTCTCTCTCTCTCTCTCTCTCCTTTTTTCCCCGTACCATCAGGTTGTGTATTATCATTCCGCCCAGCCGGCAGTGTGTGTTGAGGTCATTGGTTGGCTTTGACCTGTATTTAGCATTTAAATCAGACCAGGTTTGGCTTGTGATCTCATTACCAGGCCACCTGACTGCATTTGATGTAAAGCCTGGGCATTAATAAAGATCCATCAAGGGGTTGGGGAAGGAGGGCCTGTCCTGCAGCCCAGCTAATTTACTGCAGCAGAACAAGATGGAGAGACCGTGCTATTATAGACTTGATCGCTTGGCAGGCCTGCTTGTAATTGATCTGTACTCTGCAGAAATGCTGGGTTGTGATGAAGGGTGTGGTTGTGGGGAAAGAATTCGATGCAAAATGTAATACATAGTGTATATAGTGAGACAAATCTATAGTTTGCAAACTGAGAGGGCAGGCAGAAGAGGGTTAGACAAGTTATTATTGATTAAAAAAAAAAAAAACTGTGACATACTGTACATTTAGCAAATGATATGAGGGAGTTTTTTTCTGAGTTTGGCATAAGATCAAAACTGCTCATCTTTAGCGTAGAAAAAGACTAAATTCAGTCATTTAGAACCCAGTGCTGTACTGCGGTAGACAAAAATAGACAACATATCCAAACAATTTATGTTCAGCGTTTACTACTCACCCTTTTTAGAATCACAATTTACATTCCTGTATGAAAACGAACGTCGTAAATTGAAACCGTAACCTCGCCATCATGAGGGGTGACTTTTATATTTTTACTCTTAAAATGTTACAAGTCATTATGATGCATTAAAAGGTTCCAATTATCAGAAGATGCATTTTAAACGAACTATGTCGTGGCTAATAAAATCCAATTATGTTCTGTTCTGTAGGTCAGGGCTCTGCAGTAATTTAGATCATGTAGGTCATGAATCAGTTGTGTTTGTTTTGATAGCTGTTCGTTTATGTGATCAGGCTCATGTCAGGTCACTGCAGCCTCAGTGCCATTTTATTTGGGTCATTTCTTCTGTTGCTACGCTGATCCGAGTCATTCAGAGGAAGCAGCAGATCCAAACAAAAATATGCCCGTCATAGTTTTGTGTCTCTTCCTATTTAAACTCCACGGTGCACGGTTCAACACTGTTACCTATTTTTTTTTTTATCATTCTCGTCAGGAAAAGGGGTTAATTCCAAAAACATCGACTCCCTCCCCCAACCCACCTGGGTAATACGTCTCTCTCAACAGAAGCACAAATGAATACAAAGCCTGAAGAGCTCTGTGTAAAATTGCATATCCAGATAGTAGTGTCTCTCGTGCACAATGTAACCTGTTTTTCTTGACGCGTTTGAAGCATTATCCTCGTGTTTGAAGCAAATGAATCCTCCCTCAACATTGTTCATCATCGCCATGAAAAAGGCAGAAATCTCCAAAGCTCGAAGTTGATATCAGAGCGCTGGCTGGCACGGCCTGAGTATAAATCTGGCCAGACTGTCCTTTCTCTCAGCAACAAGGCACTATTGATCGTTGTGCCCGAGAGAGTCAAACCTGCAACAAATAGGACATTTTATGGTGGCTGGCCCGAGCTGCTCTTAGTCATTTTAGCTGTCGTCATCGGGGCTGATTACAGCAGGGTCTTTTGGGTACACCTGAATTAATCAAAAACCGCGGAGGTCCGCGTATTATCTGCCCATAGAGGATCCAAGAGTTATTCCTGGTGCAGTGGAATACAATAAAGTCACTTGATATCTGGGCGGAAGACTGGTGAAAAGGAAACACAGCTTGTGATTAAAAAAAAAACAAAAACAAAAAAAAAACAATAATAATGGTCAGCTAAAACAGAAAAAGGTGAGACCTTGAAGTCTGCAAGCTGTTTGCACCGCTCTGAAACAAGGAGTCCCTCCTGCGTGAATCACAGTGTTTGGACACAGAGAGTAGCAGCATTTGGAGTGAGCCGTGGTGTGGGAGCAGTGTCACTAAGTGCTTATCGGCAGAGTAAAAATCTTTTTTTGAAAATAAATAGACACAGTAGACGTGTTGCATCAAGTGTGGCTTTGGCCCCTAAATTCACCCTCACCTCTTCTTGGTCCACTGATCGCTGCATATCTGAGTTGGAAGGAAGTGGGGTGGGGAGGGGGGAGGGGGGGGGGTAATGGGAAGGGGGGGGGGGGGGGGGGGGGGGGGGGGGGGGGGTAATTCTAGGTCAGCACCAGTGACTCAGACTTTTTCGCAGGAACAGAGGGCGTTGGGGAGTTGGAGGTGGAAAAACACTCCAAATACTCTCTGAACATGCAGGCAGGCACAAACAGCAGCTGCCGTCATCATCAGTTCTCCTTTTCGGTGCTCACTCAACAAATGTGAACATCAGGCGTGATTGTGCTGTGACTAAGGCTTAAGCACAGCGTGGACCCATGCTGTAATGTCGACTCTCTTTTTGGAAATCTATTCGTTTCATACGGTACCCGTCTGAGACTGCTGTCGAGAAAACAAACATAAGCCTAATTTATTTAATCATTATTTTCATTACAAAGGAGGCAGCGTTTTACTGATTAAATTCCAACCCCCGTGGCCTTCCATTATTGTCTGCGTTGACTTAAATTGCCAATGAATCTCACAAGTTACACTAATAACAATATTTTGTCTTGCTGTTGCAGAAATTCATTAATTGTGGGTTTTGTGTTCCTCTGCTCGCCTTCTCAGATTGATCATTCCGCGACACTCTCCATTAAAGCCCCATTAGCTGCCATTATGCCCGGCTATGTTCATTGCCAACAATAACACTCGACCAAAAATGCAGTCGGAAAAGAGCGCAGGATGCAAGCACAGTTTTGACAGCGACCGGATTGTTCATCATTAGCCGACATTGTGTAAGAGACACTGGAGTATGTCACGCTCTAAGAGGCCACGGTACGTCCTTCCCACCTGGATGGCTTTACATGACAGAAGAGACTTCTCCCCTATTCCTACAGGGTTCCATTATCAGCACCGTGAGAAGAACAAAGGAGGCCTCGCTAATGACAAACTACGCCATTCATTTAGTTTAAGTGCAGAACATCCATCCTAGATATCCTCGCCCATGCCGAAGGCTTTGATTAAGAGATTCAGTGAAATCGCTTTAAAAGGAGAGTGTCAAGAGGAGAAATCTAGGCCATTTCCCCAGCGCCCGCAATCCCTCTCTCTCTCATTCTCTAGCTGTATGATAGATTAGCAAAAAGGTGGATGGATGGTCATTACTTGGAGCAAAAAAGAAGAAGAAAAGATTGAAAATAGTTCCTTTCTAAAGTTGCCAAAAGTTGCTAATGATTGGGTAAACCTACCTATTAGCCGTGGAAAAGGGCCACAACTTATTCGCTGTTTACAGGAATAATTAACACGGTCGGCCATTATTTGAGTAGGGAAAACATAGTGCTGTTAACAGGGGCTTGTTTTTCTCTCGTGTTTATTTTTTGCTTCCCCATTTACACCTGTACATACATTAGAATAACAATTTAATGTGTAAATGCCTCTTGGACCCGAGATGTTGTTGTGCTCTGTCAATGCAGGCAGCGTTTTGTGTTTTTATTTCTCCAGAAGGCATTGTGAATACAGAGAACACTCAGTAAGAGTCATAGCAATTCGTTTTAAAGTCTAGTTTAACATGTCTGTCACATCCTCAATAGTGTTCATACTGCATCTTAATTACTGCACTTTATTTGCTATATTCCTAAAAGGCAGATGTGCGCTGGGGCTGCTTTAGTATGTGTATTCTCTGGTCAGTTTATTTCTTTTAAGACCAATGAATCCTCAATTGCTTCCACATAGATTAAATAGAATAAACATGAGGACCTGTTTTCATGTTGCTGTTATTGGTATAAAGCTTAATGAATTAGTTGAATTGCATGAGCATTGGGTATCGACACGTGTGCGCGTATATGACGCTGAAGCCTGCACCAGATTGCTGATAAATGAATATCCTAAGCAGATGTGTGAGTGGGGAATAAAGCTGCCATCGCCACAGGTTTCAGGTTGAATAAGGCATAATATGTGACATGTCTCTGTGTGCACTGCGGACTCCTTGGTGTTTATGTGCGCGCATTTGAACGTTTTATTAGAGGGTTGAGTGCCATCTAGACGGCTCCCGCATCCTGTAATTGTACTGCATACATATGTGTCAGTGCTTGATATGCATTTACAATTTATTCTGGTAGAATAAACGGGGAATAACAATGCGCAAGTAATTACATGGTGGGTGGCTCCCTCTCAGCATCTGTCATTTCAATCGCCGTGTCGAATATCCCCGTGTCTGTTTCGTTTCCCACCCCGAGCAGAGACTGAGCATTTGAATTTGCATTGTGTCCCGGTCCAGGCGCTTGTGCTCATTGACAATAAACCAATAATATTCACATTTGGAGACTGAGGAAATGTGCAAGGAAATTAGGGCCATGGGTCCCTTATGATCAAGCATTAATAACTTTTGGAATTGAATTTCTTAGTGTAAATGGCAGCAAGTCACTCAGCGAATGGGCTCGGTGTAGATATTGACTCAGATCAAAGTGGAATGACAAGAGCTGCCGGAACGGTGGACAGTGGGAATTTGCGGGGAAATGAAAGTGAATTTTCATCACTGCTCATGTCCATTGTGCACACAGTTGCTGTCGTGTGTCACTTTGGGGTCCGCACTCACCGATATTCAAACAGGATTGCAGCCAGGCCAATCTGGGAATAGCTTCACAGTAGCAGAGAAAAATTCTGAACTTTAAATAGTATTGTACTGAATCCAAAATGTAAGACCGCGTTAAGATCTCCATATTCTTTTACACAGGTTTAAGTGGAGACCATACATATTTGATTGTGGTGTTCTGTCATGCTCTAGTGTCTTTTATGCACCATTGAAAGCATAATAATAATAATAATAATAATAATAATAATAATAATAATAATAATAATAATAATAATAATAATAGGCTTTATTTATATTGCACTTTGCACAGGATAAAGCCTTCCTTCAACAGATAGACTCATCATGTATCGCTGTTACACACTCAGTGCTTAAACTAATTGTGTTTCTCTGGGGTGTATAACACCGGACCAATTTATATGAAGAGCGTGTCCACGGTGCTGCCGAGCGCACTCGCTGGTTAGGGACGGGGCTTGATGTATGATGTAACGCGCTGAAGTTATTGATGTGCGATACTGATGGCGGCTTTTTAGCAGTCATTGCCACATGGATAAACGCCAGCATAATGCTCATGATTGCGAATGGACTTTGATTTGCTGGCGCAATGACTATAACCAATTTCTTTTTGATATTGATGTTTCACATGCATTGATCTCCCCTTTGAAAAGAATCGATTACTGCTGGCTACACTGTACATGTGCACACTGTTTAGCGGTGCCATTAGTTTATATAGGCTCAATACCTTGAAATGCTGCTTCTTACGGCGTTTGCCTCCATACATCTGTGAACACACTAATCTTGCTCCCTATCACTGACGTCATCCCACTAATACACTAAGCATCTTGGCAGCAGTATGATCCCGCAATGGCAGCAAATTAATTTTGATCGAAAATAATAATTTCTCACGGAGCCTTGGTGTCAGGCTGTATTGCGGTAAGAGATGAATGTTTGGAGTTTAAGATCCATCAATCAATCACAGGGCTGCACTGGGTTAAACTGTCCAGAGAAGCTAAGGTTCAAGATGAATATCAATGAGTGAACCACATCCTTCACATTTGATTCTTTGACGTTTTTCAACTACCCATATTCCAATGTATTTACACATACCACCAATAATTACGAAAATGGAATTCCACTGATGATAAGTCTGAAAAGGACACGACTGTCCCAAACTCTTATTATTATTATTATTATATTGAGCAACTATATCAAACAACCCGCTGGCATCTCTATTAGATTTCGCTCACAGGCTCAGTGGAGCCCTGGCACTCACTGCAGGTTTTTCTAGGGCCCAAAAAGAGAAGCCAAGCGGAATTAATTAAACCACAACTGGCTGCTGACACCCCTCAACTGCTCTTCACTTCTTCTCTTTCATTTTCCTCCACTTGAATCTATGCCTCTTCCTGTTTTCAGCCATCAAAGCACTGGCAGGCTTTTTGTGTTTTAAAAGCTACCTTAAGCGGCATCATTGATGTTGACAATACATCAAATAACCCCCTGCAATTCGAAAGTAATTTATTATCAGAAAGCGTGCGTTTTCTTTAACTATAAAATATGTGACTAGAGAGCTTGAAGAACAGGTGTAAAATACTCGTACCTGTACAGATATAATGGCACACATCTGAAGATAACTTGTAATGTGATATAGTATTATTGGATCTCCAGATTTTCGCAGTGCACTTTGTGAGTGAAATGTTTGGAGTGATGGCCAAAACTAAAACAATAAGACCCAGGTATTGTATTAAATTGTATTGTGTAAAAACAGACACAGATAGAGATTGGAGGGCTGTCACGGGGGAAAATTAGGGAAACTGTGTGTGTGTGTGTGTTCATGCACAAATTTGTGTTACTGGTATGTTGTGTCAAGTGAGTTAACTTGACTTAACTTTGAAGAATACAGTTGCCACGCTGAGCCGAACTCTAAATACACCCAGGGCCATGATAAGCAACGTCATGGGCCATTGACTTTATATGCAGAAAATGAAATCTACATTTAAATCCCACAAGTTGAAAGGTAACAGTGATCCGACTTGTTTCTACGAAATTGAACAACACACAGTCGCACATCTGCTCACAGAGATATCGCACGATGCCCAAATGTACATTTGTTATCCCTGGCTTTGTGCTATGGAATTAATAGTGAAAATGAGCGTCCGTCCTGAGGCGGTAAGTTGTCAAACCTCTGCGGAGAAAAACAAGTGACAGAAAAGGATTCCTCTTTACACTCATTGGAGCTTGAATATCATAATTTAGTATTACCTTGAATAAAATAATGTATTATTGCATTGTCAACGAAAATATCTTTTTGATAGGTATGCACAGATAGGACATGAATATTGCTGGCCTGTGGCCGAATTCCACCTGAGTTGCTCTCCATCTCCATCCCAGAGTAAGCTGCCTAATATCACCAGGGATTCTTTAAATGCTTCCAGAGCTGAACAGCCAGGGACACTCGGCCACTGTGGGGCACGTTTAACAAGCAGAAAAAAGTTGTGCTTTGGCTTAACTTTTCAATTAGATGAGCAGCATTGGTGGAAAATTGACAGCAGCCGTGCAAAATGTCCCCTTTTTCAAATGTAAATTTACTTTCACCTTCATTTAGTGTATAATGTCATTAGATGAAAATAACCTAAATAATTATTGTGCATAGAGCCAATAGAATGCAGTTAGCATCTAAACCTTGACATAACCAGGGCTGAATTATACTCTTTTTTGTAAATAAGTAGGAATAGTAATGTTCTATTATCAAGGACATACATGAGACCATAGAAAATGTCATACTCAGTTAAGAATGTGTTCATAGAATTAGAAACTATACATTATGCGGTTTATCTCCTGTGTAACAGCGAATTTATGAAATTAATGTTTCTAATCCTGCCAGTTAGTTGAAAATTGTGTAATACAAAGGTCTAATATCATTGTACTTGATTTCAATACTGTGAATTGGTTCTTGGGGAAAGAACTGGACTCTGGCCCAATGTTCCCAGGCTTTCATCCACCAAAATTTGACTTCAGGCACCCATTCTATCCACCGGCTTCGCTATTTCCTCTATCTATATTCCCAACTGTCTGAAGTCTTTTTTTGGTCCTGGCTGGGAATGAGAGAGCTCTTGTGGAGGTGGCCGCGGGGCCTCCTGATTGATTCGAATTTTTTCAGGGGGAAAAGAGCTGAGCAGTTCTAAGGCTCGCAGTTTGTGTGAAACACCAGGTGACACGGGGCACTAGCTGGCTGTCGTAAAAAAACACACTGAATGTCTTGTTTACTGACACAAGCACAAAGTGTGCTGATTTAGGTTGTGTCGAAGCAGGCATTTTGCAGGAATGCTCAAGGGATCTTTTGCAGGTGTCCGTGCAGGTGCTTTTTCAATCCACTGAACAGTGCATTCCTGTTCTGGGCTTGGGTGCATACTGTATATTATATTATATGAAGATACTCACAACAGCCTAATTTAGACATAGCTGAACCATTACCTTTTTATTGGTCTGAGGAATATCATTATTTTCTGGGATTCAAATAAGATTCTTTCTATTTCACTTGTGCCAAAAAAAAAACTGTAGCAGCCATGACTCGGGGACAAACACAAAGGTGAAGGATTTTCAGGTACATTCCTCAAGATCAGTAAGTACACAAGATTTGATTTACTGCTTCTGTACATGAGCCACGCTGCCCGGAGGAGGCAAACACAAAGTGCCAACTAAGATGAAATACAGCCAGTATCAGCACATAGTGTCAGACCTTTTTTTTTTTTTTTTTTTTTTTTACTGTAGGCCGGGGACATGATATGTCAACCAGAATCCATAGTTTCATCACGGTGTGCAAACGGCAGAAAACAGCCCATATGGCTCATTTGAAAACTTGCATTACATTTTTTTTTTTTTTTTTTGTAGGATTTACTCGATTTACTTAGCAGGGCTGCATATTGGTATCCACCTTCAAGAATCCTTATTTCCGGGCACGGTGAGCGGGTCAAGAATCCAACAAAGATGAGAAACATGTCAGTGTTCCAGTGCTCCAATATCCCAGTCATTTCATTTCACAGACTGCCGGTCCCCAGGGTAATAATCTGTCAATGAGCGTATTAGCCCAAAGAGGACATTGTTAGGCCAAAGGGGAGAAATCCTTGACTACATAAACTGTGTGACAGCAGTGTTTGCCGGGTCCTTCTGTGAACCATCTTTCAGAGAGTTCATTTGGGGGTGTAACAGCTGCTCAAACACTTGCTGTTTGTGGTTGGACAAATGACATCATGCCATATGATGAGGGAGGGCCGCTGTGCAGGAGAATCCATAGCTAATTAGAGCAGCTGGCTTTTAAGCCAGACAGTTTGACGAGCACATCCAGAAAGCATGTGCGCCGTGTCGATACTGTTTATGTTGCTCGCACGCAGTGCTCAGCAATATTGGATGTGTTTCATTAGCTATAAAACAGACTAGAGTGGACAATGGATGAGTGTCACGTTGTGGTGAGGGTTAGTGGTTTCCCCTTATCTGCAGCCAAAATGATTTAACTAAAAGCAACTCGTAAACTTCTGAAACATTTCGTGCATAAAGCGTTACGCCACTTACTGTGCTTCAGGAGAATTTCAAGGCAATTATGGAATGGGCAAAGAGAGACGATGTGTTGTGCCGGGCTTTAATCCAGATATTGTCCTCATTGAAGTCGTCGTCGTGTAAAGGAATAGCCGTTCTTTGTCGTCGTAAAATACATAGTTAAATAACATCAGCTTGAGTGATGGATGTAAAGTGTTGTTAAGGAGCAGTGTGTGCCTCATTAATTTAAGGAATCTTTTCCCCGAATCAGACACTTAGCAATATATATTTAATGGGTCTCTAATGGCCTGCCTGTAAAACCGCACGCTGATCAATGTGGATGTTTTTTCTGCTCTGATTTACCTGTGAAGACAGGCTTCATCACAACACTTACCTGGGCACGCTTCGGTCTCATCGGCACCGTTTATCTGATTTTGATTCGAGAGCTTTAATATGTTTCGAGCACTGTCAAATAGTTGGAAAGGTCTCACCACTGTTTTACCGCCCCCTTGCCTGGAGTAAATTCAGAGGCTGTATAAACCCCACAGTCTTTTCAGTGAAACATTCATATTTTCTCTCGAGGTCAGCATATCTCTCATTAAACCCTGGATCTCCTCAGCCACTGTTCGCTGTGTGGTTGCAGTCCTCCAACAGGAGGGAGATGTTAATTATGGGAGATGAAGTCTACCTTTAATTAATGATTTATGGGGTTTTACATTTTGGCTAACTTGGACTTAGCAGAAGACATATGGAGGGTTGCTGTTCCAAAAAGGCATATTCGCCTTAAAAATAACACGGAGATAAACAGTGAAATACTTTTGATTTAAAGTAATTAGGTAGGACTGGGTGTTAATTGCTTGTTTTAAGTTACCATCTAGAAACTGTTTTTATGAATAGGCTCGACTATGCACTTTGTAATATCTTCACATTTCCTTTCGTGGATTTTACTGCTTATTTCAAAATCCACACTAACACTACCCGCAGTGCCTTGTGTGTGCTGTATATCAGCCTGAGATATGTTATCCAATAAAATGATCAACTTATCAGGTTTTCAATGGCTGTGGCAGGATAAACACACTCTCTCTCGTTGAACTAATGTCATAAAAAACGAAAAAATAATAATATTTGACCATCCATTTTGTCTGTTTCTCTGTTATGTCTGCCTGTTGTGTTCCAAGAGAGACGAAATGGAAGATTTGAAGGACACTGCTGAGAATTTGGACAACGGCGCAAAGAGCTTAAGTCCGTCTCTTTCGTTTTTTCCCATTGCTCACTGAAGTGTGTTTCCTCTCCCCGGCCGTTGGTGTGAGATTCGTAACTATCGATCCTGGCAGCTAGGCAGCTCCCGAAATAAAATGAGAAAAATTCCATGTAGAAAGATAGTAAACACGGCTCAAAGCCAACTGTTGCAGGCCTCTTCAGCCTTAATGAGATTTCAGAGGGAAAGCTAAGCAACCATCCGAAAGAATCGATACTTTCTCTCTCTCCCCCTCTCTTTTCAAATGCTTTTGATGATCTTCTCTAAGGCGCCATCAGCTTGGGCTGATGGGACTTAATATTTGTCCGAGCTCACATTTTTTTGAAGTCTGAGATAATTACTTTTGGAATGATTTTTGAACTTAAAGTCAACCAATCGCTCGTTTGAAGCCACTTGACCACATGAAGTGAAACGGATTGGTCCCTGGAAAGTACAGATCAATCAGCAACCAGCAATGTTGAGAAAGTGTAGGTGTCGTCTCATCAATCTTTATTAACATCTTGTGTGTATGGCCGGTCTGTCTGAGGGAGGGGCAGAATAAATGAAGCATGTACTTCATTCTGCACTTTGCAACTGCTCATCTGTACACGACTCCCCCTGTTTTGACCTGAACACCCAACTGTGCTCATGCATTAAAGAGGATGTTGTGAAATCCTCAATGTAATGTACCTTTCCAAAGGCATACTTGTTTTTTTATGTCCATGGACCTTTGCAAAAATATGTGCATGATATGGTACCCACATATATAGTGGCTTTGCTATTGGCACTGCTATTCCATCTATTTACTCTCACTAGAATGAGCTGATCGCACTTAGTCGTTTTAACCTGCATGACTGACATTAGCTCTGCACGGGGCTCCTCATCAGGGTAAACAGATCGGTAGAAATAGAAAAATCTTCCCGGATCGTTAGTGCTCTCAAACCTTATTCTCACATAATGATGGTGACAATATACGGAGATTGTTTTTGGGGCATTTTACTCTTTTTGTGGGTCAGGTGTTTTTGTTTTTTCAGCAAGGTGAAGAACACGGACATTTAATATCTCTAGTGTCTGTAATTGATGAGCATCTTCGCATTCCTCTAACAATCCAAACAAAACTCACTCATTTTCATGTGGGTGAGATATAATTTCCCCAAGGTTAGATCACAGGACACCGATGAACTGAATTCCCTTTCATTTAATTTGAAAACCTCATCATGATAACATCCATTTACTAGAGTGGAGTGGGGAGGGCATCTTCTTTTTTTTTTTTTTGTTGTTTTACCAGAGGGATAAAAAGAGTCTGATGTGGCATGTTACGGCCGAAGCATGTATTATACATCACACAGATTGCACATAGCGAGCAACTGGGCAATAAATTGAAAAAGGTAACAACACAAGGGAATCCTAGCAGACCTTACTGCTCAGAGGCAGTGTGTAGAAAAAATACAGCAGCGCACAGCTGGAGATGCTATTGTCAGTAATTATTCCCATTCCTACTGGGCAGAGGACCTCAGTGTTGTCTGTTGCTCCGCCATATCTGGGCCACCTGCTCATCTCATTCCAAACTACTTTGGCTCTGTCAGACATCAGCCGGGAAAGGGGGGAGGCATTAGTGGACCCTGGAGAGGAGAGGGATGAGGTGATAAGAACATCACAGGGAATCTGGCTCATTCAATGCAACATACTGCAGAAAGTTGGGCTTCTCATCTGTGCAGCCGAGAGATGTCGGGGGTTTTGTTTGTGTGTGTCCGTGAGAGGGAATTATAGTGTGTGAATGTGTGTCTCTGTTGGTCCTGGTTGTGCAATTTATCACCAGCGATAGCATTTCGGCTCTATAGTAATAAGTAACGTGTGAAATAGCCTTGGTGAGATACAATACTACAAATATATATTAGGGTGGTCCTTACTTTTGAAATATCTTAGCTCTGACCCTCTCATTAGTTCCAAAATGATGAAAAACCCCCTGTATAAAACTTCAGGGCAAAATAGTAATATTTAGAGGTTGCTCAAAGCTCTCCTTTGCAGAATCTCCTTCAAGTGGGTGCTGGTCAGAGAAACGGATACCCAAATGCACTGAAATCAACAATGGTAAACTAATTACATGTTGCATGTTATGGTTCGACATTTAAAGGTTAGATGTGGCTCATCACAACTACCTTTAGGAGTATGGAATAGTATGGGCAAAATGATGAGCCGATTGCAGTGTTTTTATTTATGTGTATTTATGTAAAAAAGTCAAAGATCAGCATGTCCCATTTAGACCTAAAATGAATTTTTGCATTTTATTATTTCAGCTGAATGACAGTTAATGTGTCAGGTTTGTAAAAGGATTCAGCACCATGCT
The DNA here is from genome assembly GCA_016785305.1 of Colistium nudipinnis. Classification (NCBI taxonomy): domain Eukaryota; kingdom Metazoa; phylum Chordata; class Actinopteri; order Pleuronectiformes; family Rhombosoleidae; genus Colistium; species Colistium nudipinnis. The sequence goes on along the minus strand of JAFBJU010000683.1, from coordinate 128,518 downwards.
GCCAGAATACTGGTCTATGTAAGAAATGTATTCCTACACCTGTCTCTTATACACATCTAGATGTGTATAAGAGACAGCCGCACACACACACACTTTATATATATATATAGTGTCTAGTGTCTGATGTTAACTTAAGCTGCAAGTACTCGACATCATGTCTTCCAACATTTTTATTACAACATCAATTCAAAGATGATACCAGTCAAAGCGATTTGATACACCACTTAATTAAAAGTGAAAGCACTAAAGAAAACGTTCAATACGCATATTAATTATATACCAATCCAGTATTTTTGATGAACCATTATGTCATCATCCCCGCCGCGATCAACCTCATTCTCACGCCCTCTGCATTTATATTGAACTCTTCTTAAGTGTCTTTTCGCAGTCGATAAGGCAATGAACACAGAAATGAAAGGCCAGACACTGACTGAGGACGAAGATTATTTAAGTTATGCTTGATCATTCAGGAGACAGGGCTGCTAACTGCTGACCCTCCGCTTAAATACGGAGAATATTGCTTTTTATATCTGGCACACTCAAATGATTTTTCTTAATACATATGGTTCTACATTGTATTCAATAAACATTTTTGTATTTAGTAACGTATATATATTGAGTGACATGTTTGGCTTCATGTAAGCAAATGTGTTTTTTGAAAATAACCCCACGTTTGATATGTGTATGCAGCTCCATTAAGATAACTATTATGAATAGTGATTGAACCAACATCACTCAGTGCGTGGGTGAAACAGCAGTGTCCTCAGCAGTGAGCAGCTGTAATCAAGTCTGAGTTTGATGCAAAGAAAACGGCTGTACCTGCTCATACCCTACACTGGGCGAGCCACCGACGGCTAATGTGAGGAGAGAGAGTGAGAGTGAGCAAGCATAACTGATCTGAATTTGGCAGACGAACAGATTATTTTGCTGCGTGCTAGGGTAACTTGTTCCCAGATGCCAGCTGGAGCTGCATTATGGATTCATCTGTATGAACGTGTCTTTGGGAATCGGATAAAAACGTAATTACCTTTTGCTTCACGACATTCTGATAGGTGCTGGACACCGTCCTTCTGCTTGTCCTCTTCGTCGTAAAGTAGGAGACGAGGTTGATCCTAATGAAATGGATGGATGGTCCCAATTATTCCAGTATATCTTCTCATGTGGCTTGGCCTACCTGGTGAAACGAAGGCATTTGTTTTTTGGCAGCTGGTCTTAAAACGATTGAATAATGAATTTGTAAGAGGCCATTCTTTTTGCACAAATATGTTTTTCGACTGTGACAGTATTTCGTAATTCGCTCTGTAAAGTGCTGAAATGTTGCTTTAAAAGAAGCGACTCGGCGTGGAAGTGGACAAACTAATCCCTGCCTCTACACTGTAGCTGAAATCTGTTGATATTGATTCCTCCGTTGTGAAAATAATGCCTTTGCAGGGTTTTCGGTGCACTGAGGCCTAGAGGAGTAGGAGGTGGTGGGGCAGTGGCGACTCTCCTTGGTATCTTGTTGAGCAGAGTTGTGCCATACATCCTTGACCTTGTTTCCTTCTCAAGCCAAAGTTTCTCAAGTGCACTCTATCAGATCATTATTTTAGGCTTTCATAGAAAGCCTGCAGCTCATGCTGTCAAGGCGGCCCTAGCTACTGGATGATTGGAACTGGTGATTTTCTCTGCACATAATGTGCCCCACAGCATCATGCAATTTTCCGTGTCTTGGAAATAAGGGAGAATAGAGCAATATGTGCATTGTGGTACCTGACTAATGACGGATTGTTGTGATTTTGGGCGAGGCGATGCGTTTAGAGTTCTTTGCCTCACCGGCTATGGTGTGTGCGTTAATCAATGAATTGACACTGTGGCTCTTGTGCCATCAGTCAGCCATCCCATCGCCTCGCGCTATTTACTCAACCACGCCAAACAATAACAACGTTCATGCTGAAGCCTCTTCCTCTTATTACTCAGGCTTGTAGGAGTGTAGAAGATATAGGCAACCCGCTGTGTGTGCACTGGCTCTCCCAGTAGAGCCGACAGGGATGCTCATGAGCAGGTAGTGTGCATGCGTCCTCGCAGAGCTGCCAATGAGGAGGTAATGGGCTCATATGCATAATACTGACAAGGGGGTGAGATTGTACTCTTCCCGCTCTCTGTCAGCATGTTGTTCTTCGTTAAGTAGAAGCCTAGATTCAGTTGAAATTAGCCAGTGCTTCATATTAAAAGGGCTTGGAGTGGAGGGCTGGTTATGTAAAGCAGTGCTTTTTTGTGCTTTATCGATGTAGTAATGGTATAATTAATTCGACATGAACACTGCTGTTAGTTTAAATCTTAAAATGATACTTATATTGTGGTTTTTGGTTTATTATCTACAAAAAATAAACGTGACTGACATGTTAAGTGTGCACAATTTTCTACAAACAAGTAGAAATTGAAGTTAAACCTCCTTTTCAAGTGAGACAGTAATTTAAGGCCGCCAACGAACGCTGAATTGAGATTTTGGAAGTGTACCTTATTCATGAATATGACATTGGGTCCATTAATAACATCAGACTGAGTCGAAAAACTTTGCCATTAAATTGACTCGAGGGGTATCGAACATGAAACACTGCATCATTACACTGGAAAGGTGAGATGAATATAGACAGTGATAGTTTAATGGCTACAGTGATTTTCCCAAAGGGAGAACATGTGACATAAAATCAAGAGGATGACATATAAGGACCAATTACAGGGCCCCGTGCTGCCTGAAACTCAGTGTGTTGCACTCCGGAACGCTCCCTTAATTCAGGAGCAAAAATCTGCTGCTATTAATATTGGACTTTCTGCTGAACAGCAAAGGACATCACTGCCTCAAATTGACAGAGGCACACAAAGGCCAGTAATCAAAAGCCCCTACGCACTAATAAGGCAGAAATATTAAACAGTACATCCTTGCCTTTGATCCATGGTAACACCTTTGGGTATGATAATAAGCCGGATGCTAATGTGTGAAGTGCCAACAATAGAGACTAACTGCTCTGGGTAAGGGCTGAATGCTGAGTGTGAATTTCAGATCCGGTTACACACACTTGTTGCAGATCTGTGCGATAAGGAGTACTGTGACAGCCTTGAGTGATTTTATTGATCTGCTGCCTACTGGCAGGGACAAACAAAAAAGCCAATAAGGAGCCGACTATGAGTGATGAAAGTTGTTTGCTCCAGTGTGTAAATACAGAAATTCATTGCAAAATGTGAGCTCAATGTTGACGTTCATGGCCAACACATTGCTAATGAACCAAAGAAAAGTCCCGGCTACGTGCAAATTTCAAACAATGCCGTTCCATCAACTCTTTTACCACTCGGGGCACAACAGCAACAAGACATTTGCCGTTGTGTGCCGTAGAGCTACAAAGAGAGTCGTATTGGCTGCTTGTTAGGTTTACGAGGTACACGTTCCAATGCTTAGACTTGAATCCTTGTAGTATAAAGCATAACACAGCAGAGTAATATACTATTGTATCCATTTACAATGATATTAAATGCAATATGTGTGCTGGGATACAAAGGTAAATAGGCCAATACTGGTTTTCAGCCAAGTGCCTAATCCTCTGGGTAATGTAGTCAGACAGTCTGGCAGAAATGCACAAATATCTGCAGCGACATTACTGAGCATCATCCTCGTATTTTTTAAAAGCCGGCTCAGATTGGATTGACCCGTACGTCTTTATGATTGGGTCCACACAGTCGGCTCTTTGATCCGTCAGTCAGCGCGGTACAGAGCCTCCACTGTGAGAAAGGCTGCTGCACAGGGTGAAACTTTAAGGGCGTTATCAGGAGCGATTCTCGTTAGGCAACTGGACTAGTTGAAGATTTGTGTTGGTTGTTGGAAAGAATAGAGAAAAAGGACCGAAAGCCTGTGCTTGATGCTTTTAGTAATTCTGACTGTAAAAATGCACCTGTAGAGGATCATCATCATCATCATCATCATCATCATCATCATCATCATCATCATCATCATCATCATCATCATCATCATCATCATCATCATCATCATCATCATCATCATCATCATCATCATCATCATCATCATCATCATCATCATCATCATCATCATCATCATCATCATCTATTATTATTATTATTATTATTATTATTATTATTATTATTATTATTATTATTATTACAGAGCACTTGCTGTTTTCTGTTGGGTGTGAGTGTATGCCTATATGAGTTTCAGGAAAAGTAGTGAGTTTAGCCATTTGAGATCCTGCTCCCGCTTTTGGGGATAGACAAATGTCCTTGGGCCATGAAAATAACTAATCATTTGACAGAAGCACAAAAACGTATTTTAACAAGAAAATGTAATAACTCAAGCTAGATTACTGTAACTGTGCAATTAAGCGCCCACTCGCACTCTGGCCCTCTAATTACTCTGTCGGCCGGCTCCATCCACCGTGAAGAATAATTGTTATTCCCGGCTTGCTTCAGCTTTCAACCGACAAAGGGTGATTAGGAGACTTACTTTGATGCCGTCACGTGAGCGTTGTTTGGAGGCCTTTGTAGGCTAATGGTAGGATAATCTGGAATACTTGTTCTCGGCAGAGTGGTAGCTGGCATTAGTCTTCTTTCTGCGGTGGTCTGATGTGTCTGACTTAGGATTTAGGTTATCCCTAGGAGTATTATGGTAGTCTATATTCCGCAATCAGAGGAAAAACAAAAATGCACTGTTAAGTATGTTAAATGTGATGATATATAGAATCAGTGTACATTTATGGGGGCCTTAAAAGAGTCGGTGCTTGAAAATGTTACCTGCAGTATTATTTAAGTCCAAACCTGTACTGAAACAACTTTAATTTAAACAGTTGAATACCTGAGTGAAGTCACTGCAAACCCTGTTGATTAAATGCCCCACTGAGAGTTTTTGGGTGGAATTTCACATTCATAGTCTCCGGTTGAAGCACATTCAACATAATTGCTCTCCATTGTCCAAATGTATGCAGCCTGCACAGAGCACCATCCTGATACGGCAGTCAGCCCTGGTGTGGTATACACCATCTCAATTACCCATCACGATCTTGCATTTTCTCCGGAGACAAACACTGCAAAACATTGTGAGGTTTTCACCAGTCCTCTCAAGTTATTCACCCGCAGAAGTTAAATATTCATGGGAAAATGTTTTTGGTCAATGGGGATTTCTTTTTTATTTTCTTCTTTTTCTTCTTCCTAAATTCAATAAGTCATTACAGGTGGACTTCAGGGCAGCAGGAGATGGTGAAATGTCTATGGCATAAGGAAACTATTAAAAGGGGGACTTTCCCTCATTCTTAACATTAAAGGGTGACTTTTCCAAAGAAGGTTTTGTGTTCATAGCCGCTCACACAATGGATCCAAGTCATAATTTAAACGGTGGTCTTAACGGTACCGACCGATTTCATTTGTTGCCTTGTATCTTTCACTTGCTGAGAAATACCTTCTGCAACCTCTCTTTTTCCCCTGTATTTGTATTCATGCAGCATTCCGAGTCTAAGTCAGTTCCTATTAGATGAATGGAATGAAATATGGCATGGCTGCAGGTGTTGTGATTATAATTACCAACACGGGTATGAAACAAGTGCGAAATTTTGCTCAGAAAGTTGCCTGAGTGCAGTGTCGAGAAGTTTTATGTGGAATAATTGCGATATTTCCTGTATTCAAACAACTGAACATCTCAAATATTCAAATAAGTTTATCGTGATTTGTAATTCCTCTTTATAAAGCCGATTCTTTAATGAACTGTAACCACAGCACCATAGTGCGATGCTTTGGGAGAGGAATACAACCGCCGCATGGTGAATCTCTCAGTGTCGTTCCCTCCTGACTGCACTTAAAGGATATTTATAGAGGAAAAAATACGCTTCCTTCTTCAGCACAATGTCGTTCATCTTCACTAGTGTATCCTTACCATTCTCCTCTTGATGTCTGTTAGTGTTTCTTCATTCCACATTGTATATTACCTGCCAGAGATTTGAAATGATACCAGCTCAACGTGGTCTACTCCAAGGAGAGTTGGGGAAAGAAGGATTTAACGTGTAAAGAAGGGGAGGCTAGTGACTAGTGAGTGATGGAAGCACATTGTAGTGTGTCAGTGATTGCTATATTCGGTGTTATTTCAACCAACGTATATCTTTCCAATCCTTATCATCAATAACCATGTGGTTTAGAGTCACATTTTCTCTATGCAGCATGTCGGCATGCAGCGACGTACACATTTGCAATCTCATATTATCACCATCAAAGTGTTTAATTATTAACAGTGACTCTTGTTTAATATTTCATTTGGCATTTAATTGTACGGTGTAAAGCATTTTTATGCTGTAAGATGATTTTAAATTGAATATGTATAGGCTGCACCATATTAATATACACATTTTTTGCACAGTTGAGTCCATGTCATATTGAACATACTTTATTTGAATCCATCTGTAGATACAAGGACGTATGGTGTTTACAATGGTAATGGCATAGAATTCATTATGTCATACATGTATGTCAACATTTACATATTACACACATATTTTGAAAAAAGTACTGTTCATAGTACTTTTTTTTTCTGTCTCGGTTCATGGTGAGACACGCCTTATCTGGCACCATTTTTAATGCTGCGAGTAGATTTGTTTATGCTGATATATAGGACATAGGATTTGTCACAAATGGAGCCTTGCCTTCCTCCAACTCCCGAAGAGAAAGAGAGAAAGTTGTCGTATGCTGTTTGAAACACTTCTCTTGTAGCCGCTTTACGAGTTTGTTGAGCCATTCCCACCAGAGGCGAGTCTGGGAGTGAGAAGAGTTCCATACATCATTGTGCTGAGGCATTACTGCCGGTAATGAAGTGTGAACTAGGAGCAGCACTTCATTTTTTTCATAAAGAGTGGGAGGGAGCTCACTGTAGCACGAGGAGATTGTAGACAGTCTTCAGGCGATCACGGCCGACTGCTGCAAATTACAGTTGGCAGTGAAATAGAAAAAAAAATAACTCCGATGCACGTTTTTAGCAAATGATAGAGATAAGGATAGTTTGTGACATTTAAGACTGTGATGATGATTGTTTTTTCAGAGAAGATCATCCACTATCACCATGATTGTTGCTTCTTATGTCCCTTATGTGAGTTATTTCAGGTCTTTGTTGATATTGTCTTTGGCCCCAGTTAGACTTGTCATTGCACAATCGATCACCTCTAGACTGAAGAAATGGATGCAACTTCATATACCCTGAGCTACTTCTGCAGTTGATGGGTTCTTGTGTACGTTTATCTCGGAGGTCGATGTAATGTAGGTCAAGTTAGTGTTTTATATTGCGTGGCAAGGGCACAATGTGCTTCACCAAAGTGAAAAAAAAAGAAAGGCCAGTACTGTTTGAGATCTGACATAGTTTATTTATTTATTTTTATTTTTTTGTCTCAATCTATTCTATCATGAGTCACGTGAAAAGAAAATAGAATTTTTCATAGAGTAGAACAAATAATGTCGGATTACATCACAATGATTAGCCTTTCTTTCTTTTAAGCAGCACATTCATGGCTGAGTTAAATATACACACGAAGCGCAGAATGCACAGAGAAAGTGCATATATGTGCGAGAGAGAGAAAACGTGTGTGTGGAACAAAAGCATGTGAGAGAACATACTTGATAGATTAAAAAAAATACCCCCTCTTTTTATTTATTGTTTGTTTGTTTTTGCTTTAAACCGGATTGCTTTGATGTCACCCCTTTGTTTCCCTCTTTTTCATATACCTTATTTAGCAGCCCGGCTTTCCCTGCAAATTCACTAAAACCCCAAGAACAACACGGTATAACCTGCGGGCTAAAGCAAGCTTCTCCAAGGAAACATTCACAGGCTTGCACTTGTTTCTAGGCCAGCACACACGATTTTTACGGCATGATTTATTGTCCGCACAGACAACGTTGCCCCAGGACATCCAACTAAAGTGCACTGCATTAACAAAGGGGAGAGTCTGTTTTAAGCAGCTGCTTATGTCGTCGTCAGATTGGTTTCAGGGAAGGCTGACAAAGGGGGGGGGGGGGGGGGTTATATTTGGAGGCGTGTATTATGATAGATGAATGCAACGGAGCATTATGGAACGATGAGCACAAAAACATTTTGAAAATCCGATATGGATTTTTTTTGTCTCACAAGCTTGTACCAAGAATTGCAATTTATAATGCCTGTTAAAAAAGTTCCTTAAAGTGAAAAATACAAAAAAACTCCGCCGGCAAAAAGACAGCAGGCACAACAGAAAATCGGTGAGCATGTCACTCTGGAACTTCCAATGTGCCCCTGGGGCAGTCTTTGTTTTGTTAATCTAAAAGTCTGTAAGAATTCAACTTTCGTAAATAGGTAACTTGCAATTCCAAGCATGATCGTGATTTTTTTGCTGCATTTTGGCCACATACCTGGCAGCCCGGACCAATCTCTTTCCCAAAAGTGGGAAAAGTGGTGTCCTGCATGTAATCAATTATGGATATTAGGTGTTTCTTCAAAAAACTGCAGCTGATTCATCTGAGAGGGCAAATTCACAAAACAGTGCAGTGACTAGGACTGAAAATCATTCTTAGAAACTAGACCACAAAGGATTACGTATTCTGATCATATTATAGCCTATGTTACCAGTCTATCTATTTTGAATATCAGATTACCTAATTAGCATTCATAATCATAAGCTTGTTTTTGCTTCTTTCTCTTCAGTTTTCCTCCGACAGACATGCATATGAGGAGAGAGAGAGAGAGACAGAGAAGGAAATGTAGCATCCAGAGTAGATATTGACATTGCCATTGTTAACAGGCCCATTTCTTGCAATAATCACAACAACACGAATTGTCTCGAGTTTGGCGTCATTTAGATCATATGGGAATTCTGTTATGATGTGTCTGTGTTGAGCTGCCAGCTCTCAAAGAGTGCAGCTCAGTTGCTTGACAAACGGAGCGTCTCTTAGAGGAAAAGGTTTGAATTAGAGCAATTCTCCCTGGTTAACCTGTGCACTTAACCTGCCTTGTCTCTCCCTTTGCAACCAAAACATGGCTCATTGGAGAATTTAGCCACTTTACCTTGAGAATGGCATGTTTATCTTTCCTCCCTGCTGGCGGCCAGAGAAATATGGACACACCGTTACTTTTCTCTTCTCTTTGAACACAAAGAAATCCTCATCCATTTTCTCGAGGATGAGCTCGATTTGCAGCTTGTAATTTGCTCCCATGGAAAATACGTCATTTGAAAGGAAAACTGTTTAAAGTGCGGTTACGTTTTTAATCTTGCTCCCTATAAGAGGCAATGTGGAAAGTTTCCCAGTGTAGCTTGAGCATGTCTTTATGAGCAGTCATTTTCTCTCCTCATACATCCTTAACCGCCCACTAAGAATATGTTGAATTCATTGTCTGCACCATTGTTCCAGAGGGTCCAGAATTTATTGGTTCCTTCAGCAGTGATAATTGCAATTTGCCGTTTAGTTGAAATAAACAAAACGTAGAGGCCGAGGGGAGTATATTAATTTATTGTTTGTGGCCCAACACAGGGCATGTCATTTATTTTTATCAAGCAACTTTGCTAAATGCTTATTATTATTTTTTTTTTACATTCCAATATATTCATATTTTAAGAGAACAGTTGTTGTTGTTATTTTAATTTGTAAGAATTTTACACCCTACCACTGTCATTTACACAGTACAGCTTAAAGGAGCAGATAAAATGGAAATGGCTTTTCTATTGTGTTGGTTCATTTTTGCCAACACAGGCAATAAGTTTTGTTTTCCTTTGGCATTAACTGGAGAATTACCTATGCAGAAGCAAATACGTTTGACACTAAGCTAAGAATATAATTGTGTTAGGAAAGACAACAGTAAAGAATATGGATTGTAATATTGTAATTTGTGGTTTAATTATTTAAAGGTTATTTGGACATGACGTAGCTTTCAGCTCCCTAGAGAGTTTCTCACATAAATTCAATTTCTTTTTTAAGAATTCTTGATCTTAGTCTGCTTTTCAGACCGACTCTAAAAGCAATTCACTAAATGTAATAAAATAATATTTTGAATAATAGCGAAAACAAATGATATAAGGTCAGAGATCAGAGATATTAATGCATCGTACATTCAGTATTTTAACACGGGACCCACAGAGTACTCACTGTTGCTATTGATTTGTTTTTTCCTCTTAAAGTTTGCTGTTTTTTTAAACACTTTTTTTTGGTTTTGGCCTGCCAAGCTCAAATGCACAAGTCAGGGTTTACTCTAACATCTGACACAGCAGCCATGCAGTGTGAGTGGTACACAACAGGAAATCAATCTGATATAGCAACAAAAAAACAAATAACTTGTGTCAGTATAGGAAAGAACGGACTACCGGTACATTTGTCTAAATATGACTGTTGGCAAAGTCTCCATATTTCTGTGTATGTACAAGGGCTCAGTAAAAATGCGTTGTGTGTATAAAATGAAGCCAAAACTATTACTAGTATATTTCTTGCATTGGATGATTGATTTAAAATTCAGTAAAGGAGATGTTCATATACACTATATGTGCAATCGTTGGTAAACAATAGCCTTCAAAATATGGAAGAATAACACATATTATGATGGTGACCGAGTTATTTTAATTCCCCTGAAAGCATGGCATCGTCCCTTTTCAATCACTTCAGGCAAAATAAAAGACAGGAGAGACGATACTTTCTTGAATCTGTAATTATAATCAAAGACGAACACATTGTGTCCCTGTGGATGGGGTTTGCCGTCAAATTCAGACAAACAATCAGTGCGCAAATCATCTTGATTTGCTGGGTGACGGACAGATAGACACGAATAGCCTTAACCTCTTATAAAACAACAGCGTCCCCTCCACAGATACTCCCTCTTTTGGTTTGAATACATTTGGATACTGCAGAGCTGTTTCAGTGTCTACTTTAGGGTTTGTGGACACAATGATTACTCTTTTGCGAACAGACAATATATTCATAGTCTTAGCGCTGACAACGACCCGTAGGGATGGTGCTATTTGTATTCTGTAGATGTCATTTCTCACTTTGTTTTAAACCTATCGTCCGTGTCTCTATCTATTTCTGGCCTTGTCCTAGGCACCAGCAACTTAATCCGGGGAATTACATGACACGAGCCATCATAAAGGCAGAAAGAAATCCTATGAAATATTAAATAGGGTATTTATAGATGGTATTTTGTATCTATTTTCCCCTTTGGAAAACACCTTTTTTGCTTTAGATCCAAAGAATGCCAATGCAAATCAGACAAAACAACATGTTGGAGTTATAATGATATATTTTACATTTAAAAGTGTAGTTGGTTGTTGGTTTTAGCTCAGTGATGGCAACTGGGACTAGATATGTGAATTTTGACAGGAGCATGAGAAAGTAATGATATCCCGTTCTACAGCGACTTGTTTATGTCTCCAAGGGGCTAATTACAATAGTGGAAGTATGAGGCTGTCAATTGAAGCTGGAACTTAGCACTACGCTCAAGGCATGACTTTTTTCTAAATGAAGGAGTCCATTCTCAAATATTGTAAAGCTGAGATCTAACATACCCCATCACAGAATGCTGAATATTTAAACTCTGGATATTTGATCGCATCAAAGCAGACTTCATTCCATAGACCATGGAACTGAATGGTATTTTCTTTATTTGCAAAGAAGGAATAATGAATTCTTTAAGTTGGTATAAATACGCAGGTAAATATCGATGCTTGAAGCAAGTTGGCATTCTGCCATATGCAGAACAAGGCCAGATGTCGCCAGAGCAGACAGAGTGCATCATAATCGTGTTCCATCTGCCATAAGTAGCATCCAATCTACAAATATCGTTCACTTGAGGGATGTCGTTTTTTTTTTGATGTGCTTAGCATATCCCCCTGCTGTCAGGATTTGAGCTATCGCACTGACGGACTCCAAGCCTTCTACTTTAGCAGGGTTGTCTTCAAACATCACCCCTGACATCTGTTCAAAGAAAGCCATCTATACCAATCAGGTGACTCGGGGGCTGAGGAGATAAATGGTATTCTTGTGGAGAGATATCTACAGCATCCATAAGTTGCACAGCCCTGATAGCCTTGCTGCACATAGCTCTATGGCCTCTGCTCCTTTGGGAAAGCAGACCATTTTTCTTTCTGGCCACAGAGTAGGAGGCGAGCAGGAGCAAGCGGGAGCCAGATTGGCAATATTTATCTTGCTCTGAAGGGGGACTGAACACAAACATTCAGGGTAATTTTAACCTCCGCAAAGTCTGCAAGGGAGGGGCCAGAGGATCGTATCAGTACCACAGCGAAATAAGGCATTTCATTACCATGCTTGCTTTTTCCGAGTGGACACATAATAAAAAAAGAATATTGGTGGGGATGAGGAGATGGAAAATAGCTTAGATTGTTGTGATTTACTTATGGCCTTGTGATATACTAGATGAGTATATTTTGGTAAACTTACATGGCTGAAGTAGATCACAGAATGCCGTGTCTTGTGGGCAAATGTGGGCAAAACACAAAACATACACCATACACATACACCCCTTTATTAGATGGTGGTAACGAGGCCTGTCGGGAAATGTCTACCATTCCCCCAGTTGCCAATCAATAAAAAAAACTGTGAGCCTATTAGCCTCCTTGGACTATTTAACACCACGTGGCCCCTACTGCTCAGGCCAGTCAATGATGTTTGTCACTTTAATGCGATTAGCACCATTTTCTATTAAGCCTATCACAGATCCTATCTGTGGCTCTAGGGGTCAGTGGTGGCCAGCCTCCTTGCATTTAACCAACCTTTGGACGGCTGATCCCTTATTGCTTCAACGGGGTCAGCGTTTAGTTGGGCATTAATTCTCCCTAAAATCACCGGATTTTGTTCCACTAATGGATTTCTCGTTAAACATCTTTATATCTCACTGGCTATCTGTATTCTCTGTTCTTTCCATCCTAAATCATGTATTGGTAATATTTGTCCGTTTGAATCCATAGCACAAACACGGTGACTATGTTTTGTTGTCGTTAAGGCGGCCTTCATTCATTTGTTCGTCACACAAATAGGTCAATTACATAGTTCCAGCATCTATTTGCACATCAAGATGACATGAGGCTATGGTACCTTATGGAGGTGTGTTTCGAGCAAACGTATACATTTATTTGAAGTTGTCTCTTTAGTGTCCATCCAACTCGTTGGCTTGCTACATGCTGCACTGTCTCCTAGCTTGTGATTATTCCTTGTGTGTTTATCACCACAAGCAACCTATTTCAAAACGAAACAGCCATTTGAGCCATGGGTATTATCAAAGTATTGATTATAGAGATTTGAGACTGTGTGGAATGATTGTTCAGAGTAGCTCCAGAGTGAGAGGAATTAAATCACTGAAGGTGGAGAGATGGCAGCTTTCACCTGCAGAGATTACAGCAGGCCTGTATCCCCTGGGACTTCACGCCATCTAAAAATCAGCACCTATCTCAGCACCAGATAGATTTCTCAGCACATTTGAGTTGTTTTGCATTTCTATATTTAAGTGCTGTTTTGTTTTTTTTCCGAAATATCTCATACACAACATTGTGGCTGACCAGACTGTAGAAGTGAGTGATTCCAGAAACCACCTCAGCTGGAGACACGAGTTCGTCAGATGGAGTTGAGATGAAGCAGACAATTCAATTGACTGGCAAGCAGATCTTTATTCCCCCCTTTATTGTAATCATATTCCCCCAACCGACAGTGGGGAATATAGAGGGAAGAGAGAGGACAGCAGACGCTGTGAAATGCTCTATCCATGGAATTCAGTGCAATCAGTTCTATGCACAAATTAATTATCACTTCTGTTGCTAGGTTCACACGTACTGAATTAAAATTTTACATTTCAAGCAGTTTTAAACATCATTGCATTCATTAAGGATCCGTGATAGAAAAGGGGATCGCTGCTTGTCATACCAAATCATTGTTTTTTTTTTCGATTTTGCCAGCAGTTCTGTGGAATTGTTTCGGTTCCTCCAAGTCCAATCTGACTATGCACCATTTGAGCGAGCCACTTTCACTTGTTACCACATTATAGATAGCACTAATTTCCTTTGCACCTTCCAGCCGTTGCAACCAAAATGCCATTAAACACTTTCTCCCGTCCCATTCTTCTGCTCGGTCGGGCCCACAGGCCTAGATGTGCACTTGTCCGACTACTCTGAGAGACACATTAATATTCCCCTCACAAAGTGTTCTTTGTACTGTATGCTAATGAAAATGTACTACACGCCTTCTGCGTAGTCTGTTCTAACCAGGGAGAGGACAGGCAGCAGTTGATGAACTTGAATTCCTCTGGTCTATGTTCCACATTTTAAAGCAGAGGAATATACATGAATGCGAATGCTATAGCTATGACACTAAGACAAGTGGCTGTTGAAATGGTTTCAGGGCGGAGGGCAGTGAATGCCCATGCCCCAAAATATCCCAAAAATCCTTTAGTTTGTAGATGTAGTTTTTGACAGGATGAGCTGCCTCTATATTTTAGACTATCCACACATTTAGCTTCAGTTGGAATTTATTGTATCGCTTGTGCTCTCCTCCTTCATGCGTCTTGCCATTGTTGGTTGAAGAAAAAACGAAAAACGTCTCTGCCTCATACATGAGTGCACGTCTTAAAGACGTATGTGCATGTGCAGCATTGCGAGCGTGTGCCGCTCTGAAGTGACTGCTTGTTTGGTTGGGGAGCGGAGAATATATGCAATAACAATAATTTGACGCAGGCAGATGGTTGCAGTACTAAACTCATTCTACCGGGCTTTTCGGTTTTTGTGAGTCATTGTTTGAAATGGCTTTTCCCCCCCCGGGAGTTTTGGATGTGTGGCGCCCATTTTGATCCTCTCACAGAAAGTTGAACTAAGGTCCTTAATATCAAAAAGGTGCGAGAGGAGAAAAAAAACGTATGTCAAAAACAACATGTTAAAAAGACAATTGTGGTAAAAGCAGCAGTAGTTTGGATGGAACATGATATATATGATTTATTAGTTGCAGGTCTGGAATTTAAATTTCACCCCCTCACCCTTCACATTATCCTCATGCTCTTCCTGAATACAATAACATATAACACATCGAGTAAACTGGCTGGTTTCATATTTCGACATCACATAGACAGAATCTTATCATCCCCTTTTTACACCAAAGAGCTTTCAGACGGGCAGCTACTTTTCCGCCAGCCAAAGAAAAAGTGCTAAAGCAATTTACAGATAGTGCCCAAACTCTGGACGGAGGAAGGCAAGTCTTTGTAATTTTCAATTACACCTTTTTGCTGATGTGTCTTATCACGGTGGGGTCGACATTCAGTGTCTTTGGGGTCGATTTTCAGAATGTCTCCTGGCCCTGTAGGATTGGATAGAACCCACAGTCGAGGCAGGAATGCGAGTCCTTCTCTACGAAAGCAATTAATGAGATTTTGCTTCAGAATTGATCTGTGTGCTGGAAAGAAGGAGAATGGCATTTAATATCCAGTCCTTGGACACCCAAACCAAAACTTTCGGTTCTGATACTGAACTTTAGATAAGCTTTGTTTGGTGTCCAAATATAGTATTTAGCAAATCTGAGGACCAAAGGCCCAGCAAGATGAGAGTTGCTTGAAGTTGTAACTGTAGAACTAAGCATATTGACACTGGACTGTGCAAAGTTAGAGCACGGCCACGAAGTAGGGTACTTTCATGGTTGTCTTGTTTTTTTTCCATCCGTGGTTTGCCCAGTTCCTCTTCACGATGTAGCTCAGTTTGTTACCGGCCTGTTTTCTCTCACCCTCCTCTTCCCCCCTACAAACTGCTCTGCCGTCAGTGAGGTGCAGTGCTGACAATAGGCCGTGCCGCCGGTGAGAATGCTGAGCAGACAGAGGAGCACGGCTAATGCATTTTTGATGGCTTCCCATTTCCTTGCTCGGGGAGTAGTGTGACTGTGCTCGGAGGAACCCTGTGAGTTTCCAGGTCTGGCGTCCTGAATAAGTGTTAAGTGTCCCATTAAAATGGATGTCCAAATCAGCAGGGAGAGACAGCTTCTCCTGCCAGCGCCTGATCTCTGCTTTCAACCCCACTTAACCGCACCATCTCAGAAGGAACTTCTCCAAAGGTAGCACAGTTTGAAGTCCTTGCGCTCTGCCCTTGAAGGCACACACTGTTCCCCCCGGACATGTAATCTAAAATTCCGCTCCCATGCCATGTGGGCTTGTCACCTCTCTTACCACATGCACACACACACACACTCAAGTATGTGTATGTTCACTCCTCTGTGATTAAGTAAAAAAAAAAGGCTGACACGCAACCATTTATATTTTAGTTTAATTATTTCATTTAATTATCATTTTCTTCTGCTGAGCACAGGAGTCCTCTCCACTCTCCCGCAGTAAGACGTAATCACAGAATTATTCAAATATTTTGTAAAGTATTATAATGGATACACAATTTCATTTTGGCCGGCCGACAGATGTTTCCATGTGCAGCCTGTGAGTCTAGGTTTCAACGGCAGCCCATACGAATCCTTGGGGGTGGGGTCCCTGTCATGCAGGCATTGAGCGGACAGTATTGAGGAAGTTTAATTGGCAGAGCGCTTCATCTCCGGAGGTTTCTCCTGAGCTTCAGCGCAACGCAATCTGCCAGAGCGCTGTGGGACTCCGGCATTAATCTGCGCCGGGATAAGCCAATGGAGAAATGTGGCGGTGTCGGCACAGATCCTTTCCTTTCCCTCCCCCTGACAGGAAATCCTTACTTAATCAAACTGGCCACTCTAATCTGCACTTAGCATCCCGGTGGACATGTCAGCATACAATAGGAAGATAACACACGCCACTTTGATGCTCCTTCCATCCTAGCGGACTCAGGTATAACAAAGATGGACATCGTGTAATTAGTATGCACGGGTGCCATTTTTTGTTGGATTTTGCCTTTCATTTTTCATTTGGTCAATTTCGTTTTCTCACATGGCATTAGAATTTGCAGTCATTTTTGGGCATTCAGAAGTCTTGTGCTGTAAAATATATTGTTCTGATTTTGGCTAAGGAAGAAAATAAGTGCTGTATTTTTTACGGACAACACCTGCATTATACTAAATGTGCCCTCTGCATGGAATCCCATATGTCCTACTGAGTCTCAGCTGCACCCCTGGATAGTTCCTGCCGTAGCATTGTTTTGCGAGTCAATAAGACAGTAATTGCACGCGGTAAGTAGGTATAATCTTAGCAGAGGTCAGGGTAGGGAAATGATTGGCCCACGGGGGGATGAGTGCCGCAGAATGCAAAGTGGCCTTTTTTATTTTGGAAACGGATGTGGGTGAGATTGTGATAGATGCTGGATGCCTCCCTGTGAGGGTACTTCAAATGTTTTCTATCCCCCTTCCTCCTGCTGGGTGCTTTCAAAGCAAAGGAAACGATTTGGAGAAAACTCTTACTCAACATTTCTTTTTTACCTTTTTTCTTTTAAAGAAGCAAATTACTGGTTTGTTCCTGAAATAGCAGGGTCGTTCGCTCCGGCTTTCATCAGGATAGCAATCTCCGTGTGTCTCGTGCTTTGGACACACATGACTGTGAAGAACAAAGATAACCCCCTGGGCTTTGAGATGATCATCTAAATTGACCTATAAGATCAAAACCAATCGGAGACATTTGTAATAAACAAAGTTCAGATGTATGAACTTTACAATTGCCTGACTCCAAATCGAAAGGCTGGAGCTGATTGAAAAAGTTGGATCAGAAATAATTGCTATTTCCACAGGCTTTATACACAGATTGTTGGAACAGATTTTACGTCCACCGGAGAATATTCTTTCCTTGGAAAAAAGAAAAAAATCTCAACTTGGGAACAAGAGTATACTAAATGTTTAACGTATGAATTTAGCACTTCTCTTTCAGCATGCGGAATCTGTCATTGACTTTTTAAGCGTGACCCTTATAAGCAGCCCACGAGGAGATGATGAGCAGCTTTCACATTTTGCCCCACGCCTATTGATGAATACAGATGCGATTTTTCTGACAGCGATGATGGATATTCTGACAGCTCCCATTCCCGCTGCCAGTGCTGATGAATTTTCAATCAAGGGAAAAAAACAACAACAACAAAAAATGCTGGAGTCGGAGTATATATTTTTTATTTTTTTGGTTTGGGGGTGAGTGGGTAGGTCCATTCATGTTTGTGCTTGTGAATTAATGTGCTATGTGTTCTAAAGTGACACAACGGCTTAGGGCAAGGAAGGCAAAAAAGGCATGGGACAAACAATAGGACTGCGAGTAGTGAATCCTATAAAAGCAGCTGCGATGCTGTTGTGTCTTCTAAGAGTATATCATGCTGTCATTGCTGGCATATTCAGAAAAGCAACGACGCTGCAGCACTGCTTCCTCTGTGGACTATAGCATGAGTCGGATATAGAACACGCACAGCATGCAGTGCTGAACATGCCTGCTTTTGGTATTCAAGCCAAAGCCGTCAAAGCTGTGCTACAGGTAGCCAAAGTCACATCTGGCGTACGCTATTGCCTTGAATTTCAGACCCCTACCTGTTGATGTCTTGGTTTGTAAAGAGCGACGTCCCATTTGACCTTGAGCCTTGTGCACGCCTTATTGCTGTTTCTGGCTGTAGTTTCCCGGACAGCTGGTCTGGTGGTTGGTGGATTGTCTTTTGCTGGTGTTACTTTTGTACGGAGAAAAGCACTATATTAGCACCTTCTCGGATTTATACCAATATTGACGGCTGTGGGAGGAACAGGCTCCCTGTGAAAACAGGGGGCACATACTGATGTATTCTGCATATTTTTTCTAGTTGTTTACTCGCCACATCTAAGAAGTTGTCTGTGTGGCTGTGTGTTTTTTTTAAACAGATAAACCAAGTTGTCAAATATTCTGAACAGCACTGTCTTCCACACAGCAGCACATTACAGTTGCGTATATTATTCTTGAAATGTTAATTACAGCTTCTAAAGACAGCAAGTGTGAAAAGCACAAACATAACATAGAGGGAGCATTATTAGTGCTAGCATTAGTAATAGTCTGTGTTTTAGGTCCAATTATAGAGTTTAAATCACTGCAATATATCTTTTGTTAGTCTTTCTCGCCCCTCAAAAGAAAACAATACTTTGTCCCATGAAAAATAGCATTTCTAATTGTTTCAATTCCGTTCCCCCATTAGAGTTTGATGCTCCTCTGCTAAGACTGACAGGAAACCCTAGTCATTCTGCACAGAGCATCAATAGCTCTCATGCATCGAGGGCTCAGCGCTGGTACGTTCCCCACAGTGTTGGAATTGGGACCCTGCTCAATGCGACTCATTGTATGTGAAGTGAGTGTGAGAGGTGTTCCTCACCGCCTTGGCATCACTGGCAGCCTGCTTAAATGATCTCTCTAACGCCCAACTCCAAAGGGAATTTTTGGATACACCTGAGAACCGGCAAGATGTGCTAATTAAGTGTGGGGGCAGCTTAATCCCCCAGAGATGCCTCTGCCTTAGGATCTCCTATTCTCGCATCACGGGGAAACTATTGTGAGAAGATGTGAGGGAAACAGAACCATGTCTGAATGTACAAAACAAAGGTAGCCAAAAATTGCATTTTCTCGCAGGGAATGATGGGTATGACAAATTGGATTAGGGAATCAGTAATTATGCTGGCCATGAGTTTATCTCCATTCTGAGTGGCACACCACCTGTGCCACATATGCCGCTTGGAATTAATCAAACCCATCATCATGAGCATGACCGCGCTTCCTCGCTCTTTGTCGTTTTGCCTGCCTGTTGCGTCTCGTTCTTTACATTTACAACATGCATAAATACAGACTCACAAAGTTGTGCATCTTGTGGAACATTGCACATCCTTGATCTATTTGTCGAGGCAACATGTTTTGGTAAATGATGCCATTTGTGAGAGAAACAATGTTGATGGTGTTATAATGTAGCACAAGTCTGGGTAAAGCCTGTTTGAATGCAGGAGTGTATTTTGGATGGAACTGGCAGAGAATGTGTGCTCTCTCTCTCTATTTTCCACAGTTAGCAGTAATCCATATTCTATGCTGCACATAATTAGACATCATAACCAACAACCCGTGGTCTATTACTCTGTGTGTTTAACATGCAACACAGCAGTAGAGTAGCTGACAGGGATTTTAGTCAGTTGCAGCACCACAGTTCAAAGTAAATATCTGGTTCGCCCCCTTGAAGGAATTTCTTAGACTACTTACGACTTGCTTGTTCCGAGGTGTTTGAAAAAAGGGACAAGCACACAGTCGTGCTACAATGACAGTAACACAACAGGGGGACAGCAAATTGTGATAACATTTCTTCTTCTTCTTTGTGCGTTTCAGACGCTGACAGATTTGTCAATGAACTGTTCTGAGGCGGGACATCGCACCCAAAGGAATTGTGGCACCTTATTTAGTGCTTTAGAATATAGCCACAGCCACATTTTCTCTTATTCCACACTCGTGCATTATTCACCCGCCTGTGCCTGTAAAATGGCAAAGGTGTCAACAATGGGGTTGACCACAACTCATATGAACATGCCAACGGCCACTCACAAGAGGCAGTTGCTGCCTGATGTGAGCTCAGGCCCTAGTGTTGGATACTCAAATAGTTTGGTGTACTATGACTTTGATACTGCAGTATATTTATGTCTCAGTTTTGTCTGTTATGAAAACCGCAGATTCTCAGCAGCCTTTGTTTGGCCTTGAGTGACTCATATTATGTTGTGAGAGACTTTTTTTGTATATTTCAGGTGTTCTTCTGGTACTGCAAGGCCTTTCGATGTAATAGTCTCCCGTTGTCGCTCTCCAGTGCTGATGTTCGTCATCGGTGCTTTTAATAATGCACGTAATGCCGCCGTGGCTTTGCATCTGCTATGCCCCAAAGTAAACCTCGGCATTATCGAGATTCTCCCTTTCGGATAATTCCACCTCGTGTCGCACAAACTCTGTTTTCCTCACTGTCACCGCAGTGTGCAGACGTCGGATTTCTTTTGGAGAAACGAATGGGAACAAATGGTCCCCATGAATAAAATAGGGAATTCAAAATGTTGATGCACTCACTTTTTTTTATCCATTATTGCCGACGCTGTTTGATGCAGTGTGAGTATGTTTTAACTAAGGTGCAAGAAATGGCATGAATCTGGGAGTCGGAACAGTTGTTTGAGTTGCACAATGGCAGCCCAAAAGCACAAAGCATTCTGGAGCCTTTTATAGCAAAGTCGAAAAGATTCGGATAACCCATAATAACTAATGTTATTCAAGCAATGTGTTATTGCAAAGAAAGGAAGTTGTATTATACACTTGGTCTTAATGCAATCCATCATTTGCATAGAAATTAAGTTTGCTGTTTTGTATTATCATCTTTATACTCCGAAAGCATAAATTATGCAGGGACAGCTCTACTGATTGAGTGTTGACATTTAACGTTCCTTTCACATCAGATATGTAATTTAAATGAATCACAGAGCGTGTAATTATCAAATTTATTATTATTTTTGATTGCCTGATATCGCAAAAAAAAAACACTTCTTTTATATGTTGCTCATCACAGGAAAAAATAATACTGCTCAGTATTGATGTATTGTTTTTTTTTTTTTCAATTTTTTTTCCCCGTTCTCTATCCACTGTGAACCGATCCAGGAAAGACATCAATACTTAACGCATTAGTCAAATCATGAATGAGTTGTTGAGTCAAAATTATTATTTGTATTATTATATTATATAATTATTTACAGTCTTTGCTTTTGAAATGTAGAAGCCTCATGGATTTATTTGTACTTATAATTAGCTGAACAAAGGAAAGTTTTTTTTTCTTAATTGAACTTCTTTCTGTTTTCCAGAAACAGCTGTCAAGTCATTTATGCACTTGAACAACTGATATCCTTCCTCTTTAGAACTACCTTCACGTCATCACACAGCATGTGCGTATTCAGATGAAAGAGAAACGGCACATAGCTTAAACATTGTTACCGATAAAATGATTATTGCTATTTTAGAATGTATTTACTTCATCTGTTTCTTTCTCAACCTCTCTGTCTGTCCAGGGTCTATAGGTGGGAGATAAAAGAAGAAAAAAAAAACACCCAGGTCAGCACTGTTTATTTTCTGTTCCATTTTTCCTCTTCTGTTCTCAGCCTCCCAAAATAATGACAAAAAGCTTCTTTATCTTTATATTATCAACGAAGTTTCACAGGCTGAGCAAACATTTGAATACAACATATTTCTTTACAAAACAGCCGGCATGCCATTGTTTGCCTCAATAACTTTTCCCACTGTTAACAGCAATGCAAGCGTCACAACAAACAAAGTTCAATTCACAAGAAATTGACGACATGCATCGCAAATTTTTCCCATCTCCTCTTTTCTCAGTAAAACTAAACTACTCCAGTAGCTGGACGGGCTGTGGATGGACAAGCGGTCCTGTGTGAGGAATACTTGCTTTGCGTGAGTGAATAGTCACGGATGTATATTCTGTAGCAGAGATGAGGGGGATGCATTACAGATAAGAGGATTACAGGCAATGCTCCTTTTTGCCGCCTTATTTTGAGATTTCAAAGCTGAATCCTTTCTGCAGGAGCTACAGCGGGATGCTCGGGTTTAATCTCAGCCTACTAAAGTCCAAAGAGATGACTTTCCAAGCCCTGCTAGGTGTCTCTGCCATGATTACGGAAGCCACACGTGGTCTTAGTTTCCCATAGGTACTGCAAAGCGGCCTGTTTTTTGGATGGATTTGATGAGAGTGGTTTGATGTGGAGCAGTGTTAAATGTTTAATTGGCTCGAAAGCCTTCTTCTTTTTTTTTTTTTATTAACGTTTCACATGTTTTCCTCATCTTGCACAATTCAATTCTGTTCAGCGATGATCAGGATTGTAACCCCTCTGTCTCCCCGATGTTTGTAGAACCTTTTCTTGCTGGATTTACGACACCTCAACTGTCACATTGAGATTATAGCTCTTCGGCTCTGGTGCACCAATTATTTCCGCTTGGTGTGCTGCAGCGCACGAATGTGCAGGCATGTCACCACACACCACATTTACTTAAAAAAATAAGAGCTAAAAGGCTTAAAGAGCATCGCAATGCACTCATTAGGGCAGGAGCTTGAATGTAATGGATGTTCATTTATATGTAAAAGGCTTGTGCTCAAGAACGCCCACAAAAGAATGGTCAGAGGATATTTGCCTCTGGCATCCCTGACATTCGTCATAACCAGTCACCCCATCACAGGTCTTGGAGAACTTCAGTTGGACCTACTTCAATATTTGTTGCCCAGTGCTGAGGAAATGGAGTCATCTAAAAATAGGGAGCCTCCAGGTTATTGTAGATTAGGTTTTACATCTCCGTGGGTGCAGGATCTGATTCTCTTTTTGCCTTTTCGGGCCGGGATGTACAGACCGAGGGGCAACGGGTCATTTTACTCAAAGGGATCAATGCAGTTGGGGGGATTAAATATCCAGGGCCTCTGGAACGTTTGTCTCGGTTCAGTGGGCTGGCCAAAACCAGTAATTGTTTGAATATCCTATTTCGAAGATGATTACAGTTTTTTAAGCGGAAGGCTTGTACTATTTATTCAGCCTCTATTTATGGAATCACTGCTGGCTAAAGATTGCTCATTGCGTGAACCAGCTTTCCTCCGGGGCAAATACTGCGAGTTTCTTTCTTTGCTTTCTGAAAATACGTCTCTCCTGTAGACAAAGACAGCTCCCTTTGGTGATGATGGACGACACTCTTGTTGTTTGTCTGCTTTCTTTCTCTGTCCATATATTAATCTGTCCGCACATACATTTTAATCCTTGGAGAACTGCTTGGCCGCCTTGCTCTCCAAGCCCATTGTTTGCTCCTCGTCATCCTCATTGTTACTCAGCCAAATCTGTGGAGAGTATTTCCGAACGCGCTTGATATACTGTAATATTGCCTTGATCTCCCAGGATCTCCTCAGTACGACAAATGTACTGCGACATTCATATTTGCGAGCCTCTGAAGTTATGACTCTCAATCCACTAGACAATGAACAGGCGGAGAATATCTGCTTTGCTTTTACATAGATAGATGCTGGTGTTTGTATACCACCAATCATTTGCATATGCATTCATTTAATAGCACTCCTGTGAAGTGATTCATCCCCAACCGGATGTTTTGTGGACAAACGGTGATGCAGTGGCCATCTTGGTGTGCAGGTGCCTCCAGCATGCGAGACGATAACAAACTGATGGTAATTCCTGGCTGTACAACCTTTCCCAAAAGCCACCTCGCTCCCCCTTGCTCCTTCTTCGTGCCCTTGTGATTAATGTCTCTTACCCTCCACATGCTGCCCTTAAGACAAGAGCAGCTTACTGCTTCTCTTACCCTGCCAAAGGTCCCCAAAATGACACAGGCAAATAGGATTAGTGTTTGGATTTGGGGCAGAGGGTGTTTTTGTTTTGTTTTTTTGTGCGCGCGCGCACGTGTGTGTGCAAGGGGCACAGAGGAAACATCCATGAAGTCGTTTTTTTTTTGGGGCCAATTTATGTCAGAAGTGAAGAAAAGGTGCAGCAGCTTGGGTGGGTTGATGCCTTGGCAGCCGCGTTGTTGCGGAAAAAATACAAGACTGGAGGGGGTGAGATAGGGAGTGGAGGGAGTGAATCATTGCAATCTGCCACAATGGTCCATGTGCCCAAAGCGGAAATCTCCGCCGAGGTTCTGCCTTAATGAAGCCCGTTGTCGTAAAGAATTATTAGTCAGCAGTCAAATGCCAAGAGACATCTCACGTACCACTGCACTGTACTGTTGAATTGTACTGCATGATATTGGCGGTTTGTTGCTATTATTCTGTCCAACTCATTAACAATGATGCTTGATAACAGAAACGTAAAATATCGCAAAGAGTTACACAGTGCATTACTGTTGTGTTCAACTGCCTTCGTTCCACCCTTTTCACCTTAAGTGAACCGGATATTCTTCCAATTGTGTATTGATAAAAACGCCATGAAGAAATTACGTCGCAATTATATGCAATGTAAATTGCATATGCTAATTGCCACCTAAATGCAAACAAAACACATTTATTTCCTTAAATGAAATACATGACATTGTCAATTGATTTTCAATCCGGTCTTTAAGAGACTGGGTTCGTCGAGAAAATGGGGAAAGAAAAAGTCAGTCAATCGATTTTTATTTTTTTCTATTGTGTGTGTGTGTGTGTGGATTTTATCAGCCTCTCCATCCATGGAAACCACTGGCCTTATTTGCAAGGAAGCAACCTTGGAGAGATTGTGGCCCAGAGGGAGCATTACAGACTGTGCCTCTTCTCGCCTCATCAGCCGCTCTATTCCCCGGACAAAAGTAACAACTCTGAGACAGTGCGAGGCCGAGAGCGCAGATGTTAAGCAATCTGGGTCTCCGGAAAATGTGTCCCTGGTTTCAGCTGCAAGTGGAGGAGGAAATCGTAACGATAGATATCAAGGGGTGTATCGTCCTGACATGGCGGCCAGTTGGGTTGATGCAAGTGTATGCTGTATGCTGTCCTGCTGCCAGTCAGCAGTCTGAAGGCTAACTCAGCATCACTCTCTGTCAATTTGCGTAGACTCCGTTGCGTGTATGCTTATTGTGGAAAGCACAGGGGGATAGTTTCCATTTTTCTACAGCTACTTATCCTAAAAATGCGTGTTGTGTCGTGTGTGTGTGTGTGTGTGTGAGATGTCATATTTTCTCTGCTTTGCCGCTGCTGCTTTACATCAGGGGCTGAGAACAGAGGGCTGAGACATTTTCTGCACCTTTGTAATCCTCTTACACTCCATCTTTGACCATTTATCTTTTTGTTCTTCTCACAACTACACAGCCTAATTACATATCACCAGTGGAAATCCAGCGAGATGAAATTCAGTGCTGTGCCATATGTGCTGTACAACTTCTGGTGCTGAAGCTTATCCTATCAAATGAGGATATATATATATATCTCTAACACAACCACATATGTCAGCAGCTGATACAGCTACACAAAGCGGATCTGCGCCATGTTCTCCATGTTGTTACCCCTTTTTTTTCTGTGGCTTTAAATTTGCTTCAACCACTGGCGTGATTACTTTTGGAGATGTTATTTTCCGGGCGCGTTGCAGAAAATATAGCCATACTCCATTATAATTAACAAAACATTAATAATTGACTTGTTTTTCTCCTCTCTTGGAAAACAGTACATCCCTCGCTAAAGACATCTTGAGAAACGAATAAATGCATGAATTACGCCCGGAATGAAACCACAAACCCAGAAAATATGACACATTTATATGTTGTATGCATATAGATGCCTGATGTCAGCAGGGAGTGACCTGTTTGGCCAGTATGAATGACATGCATTCGTCCACCGGAGCGTAGAAAGACTTTCAGATCTTTTCCTTATTCTCTTATGAGGCATTATCCAAGGCTACAAATACTGTTTTAATTTTCCGCTCACAGTGGAGGTCTGTGTAGCTGCGCAGCCTCTGCGAATGCTGCCAAGTGCTGCGGCTGCTGTCTCCATGGGAATGCTATATCTTCTCTGTCGGAGAGTCTAGTCATAAACGGGCCGTCCTCTGTCCATAACTTTCCTCTCATTGTTTATCATTCCATTCCAGACCGCAGTCACCATCTCTCGATCCCGAAAAGGGGATGTCGTATTTCAGGAATGACAAAATGTTCAGGGCCATCTGGCCCGCCGCTGCTCTCACCTGTGGCCTGTGCAGTCGGGGCCGTGAATCAAGCAAGGCGAGCCAAGCCATCGCATATAGTAAAGGTCAAACTTTATCCTCACAATCACAAATTAGATTTACACTGACAATGTTAGGGCAGTGTTGGCAAGCCTCCGGGGACTTGAGGACATTAAGTGGATGTACACTAACATCCCTCATATTGTAGATTGATGGCGGACTGAGTCTTGGGCAACACTGTGGCTTCAGTGACAACACAATATGAGACACGATTTCGTGTAGGCCACAGGGTACAGGAAGTGGGAGCAATTAGGTATGTGGATAGGAAAGAATGACTTCAATGAATAGCTCAGATGAATGGAACACAAAACGCATGCATTCTCCAAACCTTTATTTCTCCTCCTTACAATTACGTTGTTAGGTTTATAGAGGGAGATATTGGTTGGCACATTCTCGTCCATTCCCCACTGGATGGGGAGGTATCATTTCAACCTGTTAAATGAATGCACAATAAATCGTTTTATGCCTGTCTCACCCTGCGGAGGAAAGATGATCAGAAATCCTTCCAGGCTGTAATTACATTTAATAACAGTACATTTAGTGTATTAAGGAAGCTCACCTGCAAATGATCTCTTTAATTGCTCTATTAGTATGTGTCACATCGGCCCCCACAAAAGCCAGTTTGTCATTATGCAAAGTTATCTCGCGAATGAAAGCCTCCGCGCCGCATGGAAATGCGCTTTCTGTTATTTTATTATTATTGGCCATGCAAATGTATCGCATCTGGTCTAATGATAATTACACGTCAGCGTCGTCTTTGTCACGTACCCCGCTCTCAGTTTTAGGGTTAATGTCGTCCGTGGGTTTTCTCCCTCCCCTGCACATTTATAGAGCAGAATACGTGGTTATTTATGAACTCCTCTCTCTCTCTCTCTCTCTCTCTCTCTCTCTCTCTCTCTCTCTCTCTCTCTCTCTCTCTCTTCTCTCTCTCTCTGTGTGCTTGCATTTGCCATCATTGGTGCTAAAAGAAAGCCAAGAGGATCAATGATGTTTTTTTGCAATTTCCCTTCATACAGAGAGATAATGAGGGGAAGAGTTTGATTCATTAGCCTATGGAAGGAACCCCTACCTTCCTCCCCGAGCAAGCGGCCCTCCCACTTCAAAGGGTGCACGAGTTCTTTGATCCGGGACCAGGAGTGGGAGACGGGCAGAACGGTTCGGAGCACCGCTGTGATTACTGTGCACCGCGTGGCTTTGCCTCTGCCTCTGGACACCGGCTCGGGAAGATAGATGGTGGTCGTCAGTCACGTTAGAACGATAATGTGCCCCGATTCCGAAAGGATTTGGCCCCTGAACTCGCTGTCGGGATTAACTTTGCGTCACGTCCTGGGATGTCCACCTTAAGGTTTTTTTTGTTTTTTTTTGCAACTTCTACTATCTTTCTTTTCTTACATTCTTTCTTCCCCTTCGCCACATGCGGTCTATTTCTCAGCTCACTGACCTCAACAGCGATGCAGTCCCACACGGACTTGGCGCACAAACGTTCAAGAAATCTACTTTGCTTTTTCTCTCCTTCTTTTTTTTTTATCCTTCTCAGAAAAAGAGAAGGACAAGGTGATATTCCAATTCACTTGGCGGGTTTGATTCTATGAATGTACCAGTCGCCTTCAATTCAACATTTCATCGGTACCGACGCGACGCTTGTTTCAGAATCAACATTTTTGATAATTTATTTTATTTGATCTCATCTTCTTGAAAAAGCCTTTCTACCATTCCCCCACAGATAGATGCACTTCTTTAGGGGCGGAGAAAATTCCAATTAATTTAGAGGTCGTTTGTTCCGTCCTTCTCATCAGATCAATTTTATGCAGCAGGGAAACAGGGAAAAATCGTTACACAGCTTAAAAGAAACCTAAGTGAATTACAGTAATTATTTAATGCTCGGTCTTGATCAAGCTAAGTGTCTGTATGGGCTCTTATTTATTTCCTTAATAGCCCCTTCGTCTCCCCGGGTCCCCCTGTGGATTTTGATAAAAGAAACATTCATGAACTGGGGATGTAGCCAACTGTAGGGCAAAAGAGCTGCTTTTGTTACCTTAACAACTCAACTCAACTTGGAGACGTCTCAACTGGAAGGCAAGGCTAAAATGCGGCCCCGCATTTTTCAACCGATATTGGAGAGAAGGGAGGATCCATACAGGAGCTCTGGAGCTCAGCCAGTGTGAGCTTTGGGGTTGTTTTTTTTTGGCCACCTCTGTGGCCGAGGCCCTTCTCCCCTTATTGCTCAGTTTGGCCAGGCGGCCCGCTCTAAGAAAAGCCCTGGTTGTGCCAAACTTTGCTCCACAAAGAATTATGGGGGGACACGGCGCTCTTGGGAATCTTCGATACACCAGAGCTGTCTTTGTAGCCTTTCCCAGACCTGTGCGTCAACACAATCCCCTCTCTGAGCCCTGCAGACTGCTACTAAAATCTGATGGCTTTGGTGGGGCTCTGATATTTTTGGGCCGTTGATGTGTTGGTGCCTTTAAAAATTCTGTCGTTACAGTTGATGTTGGTGGTGGGGAAACAAACCCTGGAAAAGTTAATCAGAGCAAAGTAATATTAGGAGCCTTAAATACCTCAATTTAGTTATATTTCTATTATATATTTTTGAATCTACAAAGTCAACTCTGTGTTCTGTTTTCACTTTGTTATTATGGGGTATTTAATGTCGATTAATACATGGGAGAATATGTTTTTATTTGAGCTAAGTCTGCTGCATAACAAAATATGAAAAATGAAGAATACTTTGTCAAGACTGTATAGAATATTAATTTCCAATTTTCCAAAACACTTGCTTCTGACGGTGTCAAAGCCTCCGTCTCACTTTTGCCAGGAAATCCTTTTTTTCAAACCTATTTTGGGGGACCACACGGCACACTCTCGGGCTTGTGTCGCAGCTTGTTAACTGTGTGTGGCCTGTAGACCGTATAAAAATAAGGCACGACGGCTGATTCTGGTCTAAAAAAAAAACTGTGATGGGCTGGTGACTGGCGAATGTTGACAGTGTTTGGTTTGTGTGCGCTTTAAGAAGTCACAGAGCAGGAAAGGAGTGAAAATAACCATGTCCCCGTGTTTTTTTTTTTTTTTTGAACACCCACAGAGTGAGTGTGTTATGTTTGAGATGTCATATTTGGCCCAGGACACCACTACTCCTCTGTATCTACCCACCAAAAGTAGGTATGGGCTGTTATATTGGTGTTTGTTGTTTTATTTATAACCTTAAATATCTTCTCACTTCAGACGTTTACGAGTGACATGTCGACTGCTGCAGTCACATCCACGAAGAGCACGACACTGCGTTGTTTATGAGGCACAAAAATAACACGAGCGTACTACTTAACCAGATGTGTTTTTGTTTCGGCCTTGAGTGTAATCACATCGGGCCGACTGAGGTTTCGCCTAAAGAGGAGGATTTCTTGCGCTGTGCCGTTGGTGCTCGAGTCAAAATTGGGTAGACATTCTCTGTCCACACCTCAAATACGGTGCACTGAGCTTTACACTCTGCAGAGAACAACAAAGTACTCCAGCGGCACACGGAGGAGGCAAACTGACCAAACGCAAGGTCATTTAATGATTTCTTTCCCTCCTCCCCCCCCCCATAACCACAGCAAAAACTATATTTTTTTTTTAAAGGGCACTGTATGAGCAAGAGCAACAGTTGTATATTCTTGGGACTATAAGAGAAAACAAAAGGCAATAGACAAACAGATGAAAATACAATCTAGCACCATATGTGGCAGACTAATTGATCACCCAGAAGACAAGAGCAGTTCTTCTACCACCTCCCGTTTTAAAAGTTATTGTTGTGCACGTGCATTGAATGAAAGAAAGCACAATTCAGTGCAGGGGTAAAAAAAAAAAAAAGAAAAAAGAAAAAAAAGGCGAACCCGCCCGTATCCGTTGTTTCAGTAAAACGAGTTTTATAACCACAGATGACATGGAAACCTGCTTCATGATTGTGACATTAAAAGAAGGGGATTTGGGTGTGCAGTGTAGCCAATCGGGGTAATACTTCTGAAGGAAACTTTTTTTCTCCGCCCACTATATTGGAATTTCAGTTTCACCGTGTCCTCCGAGGTCACTGAATCTCTGTCTGAATGTGCCTTGGGAAGGTAAACCTAATTTACTGCTATATCTTTTTTTCCCACCGCTAAGGCACAGCATATCCAATCGTGAACCTCCTAAACATAATCAATTATCTGGGCTCCAATGGCAGAGAATGCAGGAAGCTGATAAGACTTTTTTTTTTTTTTTTTTTTTATAATGAAGAGAGAAAAAAAAGACGGTTTGCTTCAATACCCTTAGGGGTAGATTTTTTTTTTCTCCCTCTCCTGGTAAAA
The DNA here is from genome assembly GCA_016785305.1 of Colistium nudipinnis. Lineage (NCBI taxonomy): Eukaryota > Metazoa > Chordata > Actinopteri > Pleuronectiformes > Rhombosoleidae > Colistium > Colistium nudipinnis. Next base: position 97,547 of record JAFBJU010000683.1, on the reverse strand, counting down.
GAGAATTATTCATTGCATCCTCTAAGGGAAAAGTCGATCATTCCCCATAAGTCACCGAGTTGTTGTCCCTTTTTCGGTTGTGCTGAGTAGGACCCGAGGCATTGTCGATTTTATGTCATATGCTTGGCTTTGCTTTTTCTTGGAGGCATGGTTGTCAGGCAAGACAGCGAAGTGACTTTGACCCGGTGGTATTATATTAACCACCGAAAGGCTGTGGTATTTATCAAGGTGCAGTCAGACTGTCATGTCAGTATTGCTGGTATAGCCGGAAATCCGAATCTCCTCGTCTCTCTCTGATATTCTGCACTCGCAACAATGAATGAACGTTATCAATAGCCAGATAGTGTGTGTGTGTGTCTTTGTGTGCGCGGATGGCTTCTTTAGTATTAGTAGATAATGATTGCTTTGACTACGCCTCCCAGGCTGCAATATTGTCGGACTCATGTTACTGTTGAAAACATTTATTCTGCCCCTGGGTTAAGTTTATGAGAGGGCAGCTCCCTAATGCATTCTATTGATCATTTCGTCCAGCTGATTTGCATGTGAAGAACTGCTGTGCAGAGATGTGCAATGGTGCACATAGATAAAGAATGACTCTTCCCTGAAGATAATCCTTATTGATTTTTTATTTCTTTCTTTTTCTCCCCCCCCTCTCCCAAGCTGAGATGACAGCCTCTGGCTTGGTGTGACAAACGCTGCACGTGGGGCTGTACGAACGAAAACAATGGATTAGCCTCTTTTGCCTTTTAAATTTTTAACAGTAAATTGATTCAAAGTCATGCTGACCTTTTACAAGCAGCATCTGTGGGGAAATAGAATTTATGTTCCGTGGGGCCAGGCTTTATGCCAACACACGAGCTGCTGTTTTTGTACCATTAAGCAAGAGTTATGTCACACTTCCCATTTAATCACAGGCTTTTTCAGGGGTCTGGGCTGAATCAGAGTGCTCGGCCAATGACTCACTGCAAGGGGCCCGTTTGACAGATTACACCTGCAGTCACACATAAAGGTAATGTTAGCAGGCCCTCGGCGGCGGGGGAGGAGGAGTGCCTAACAATTTCAGGAAATGTTTTCAATTGACCTTCAGTGCAAATGAACAGCGTGTTTCCAGATTGTCAACATAGTTCCTTCATGCTCTTGGACTTTCAATATTCCTGCGACAAATCTGTTGACCATTATTTCACTCAAAGTGATGTTTGCCGTCGTTGTATCACGCTCACCTCTCTCCTTATGGAAGTCAAATTTTATATCCTACAATTACTTAAGCCGGGGGATTTTTTTTATTATTTATTTTTTTTCTCAAGGGTGTACTGGCAAAGCTTCGAGGACAGACTTGGGCGGTGTCATGCTCCAGTGGTGCTGTAAGCTCGGTAGCGCTGCCTCGGAGAGTCTCCCCATCATCCAGACAGCAGAGTGACAAAGTGTAGAGGAGAAACCTGTTTAACACTTCATCATCACTGTCATAGACCTCCAGGGGGGAGTGAGGCCATTCACCAGGCACACAGGCACACAGAGGAAGACTCCGGGCAAGGTTGATCACATCTGTGAAATTAGAAATACTTTAGGCCTAAATGGCCACCAAGAGTGTTTGCTTTTGTAATTATCTGCAGCCACTCGTTCATAACTCTCCCCCCCCTTTTTTTCCCCCCGAATTACACTGCGTGGTGCACCTGTGCCGAATACACACGGCCAGCATTTGTCAAAGTCAAATAGAATTTTTGGGCCAAACCTTAAAGCAATGAATAAACCAACAAACTCTTATTTCGTGCACGGTTAGACTTATGGAGTATCGTAAGCTGTGCAGGAAGTTGTACCTTCAGGATATTAGGTTTGGTTGTGTAACTCCATAGTATTTAACGGGCTGAATCGGTTCAGGATAATGTTCTTGTTCAATAACGGTAATAGTCCTGTGAAATGTCTGATAGAAAGTCACCACAGATGACCTCCTAAGTTAGTGAATAAAAGTCTGTGTTTTTCAATGTGACTGGTTCTTTTTGTCTTTAAATCATTTTAGAATGACATTGCTTTGAGGTTACTATCATAAAGTTCAATACAAGTAGAGATATGTACTTTAACATGAAATAATCTTTTTTTTTTCTCCCATTTTCTGCCTCTGAAATTCAGATTGCTTTCTAAAGCAGACAGTTCCTGGCCTTATTTTAGATAATAAGTGTGCTATATGCACATACCGCCCCGACTAGTTTTACTCATCCAAGGATGTGACCCAGCTGGCACACTGAATGTTCCATTTAGTAATAGGAATTGAGAAGCAAATGCTTTCCAACTGGTACAGAGGCTGACCTTGTGTGTGTGTGTGTGTCTGTGTGTGTGCATCCAGGGTATTTTGCCTGTGTGTATGTATGGGAGCCAGGTGGGTATAGAGGATAAGAGTATGGGAGGGTTACAAAAGGGAGGCAGAAACTAATGTGGATATTGACCCACATTCCCAGTATGTGTGGAAGTACAGAGGCTGAAATAGTTTTTTCTGCTACGGCCACATGGGGTAAGGGATGAAAACGAGCATTGTGGGAGTTTAACAGCAAGCCAGCAAAGCCTCTGCCCCGGAAAGTAAAAATTTGGGAGTTTGCTGTGAAAATCTGCTTCAGCTTCTCTGTAAACTGCCTCTCACCTTACTGTTTTAGTTTCAGCCCAATCTATGGGTCCAAAGTCCCTTCATCCCTTTAGGCTTCACTAGAAGGAGATGGTTCTTAACAAAGCCTGTAGAGAGAAAAAATGGCTCTTGTTGTCTGGGAACCGGGAACATTGTTTTTGTTTTAATTGAAAGCATAGAGAATTGTAATTTCCATTTTAAACCAGGTGCATATCTTCATAGTTGCTTTGCAAGAGTTGGCATTAAGCATTCTACATTCATTTTTTCTGCCTTTATAATGTTTTATTGTCTTTTATTTATTGTTTGCTTGTGTGTATGTGTTGGGTTTGAATGTGTCAGAGTGTGAAAGCAGTGGTAGAGCTGTTGGACATTATTGAACATTTGCCAATTAGGTTTTCTGAGAACCTCGCGCTGTGTTAGTTGAAAATACTCAATATGGGAAAATTACTTGTGTGCGCTGTCAAAGTGTGTTAGTGCACATTGCGGCTTTTGCTCAGTGATTAGGAATCTCGCCAAAATATTTAGGAAGACCCGGTTAAATGTACAGCCAAGGAGACGTTCTCATACCTTACTTAACCAAGTGTGAAATAGCTTTGGCTAAGTAAGGGGACAACCATTAATACTGATAAAAGTGGGACTAGGTGCTCTCAAGGTGGAATGGGAATTCTCACTAAGAAAGTGATTTATGTCACCTTCAACTGAGGTTAGGGGGGCTGGCAAAGAAGGGGGGGCTGGCACCCTGAATATTTTTTTTCACACACAGCCATACCCACTTCCTAGACTTACAAGGTTGTGGTACTTCAACTGAAAGTTGCTGTTCTGAAATTTCAGAACTGTAATACTGAATTATTCACTTTAAATCACAGTTTGCATCCAGAGCTGGTGGCACGAGACTGTGTGGCTCAACATATTTTCTTCAGATGAAAAATTCATTTCAATGCAACAAACATTGTCCTGCAGAGAATACTCCTTTATGGGCTTTGATACACTTCTACCTGCGTGGAACATATCCCTCTATATGCAGTCACAATAGCAACAAAGTGTTTGGGTTCAGTTATCACAATGTTTTTTTTTTTTTTTCTACATCCATAGTCCGCAAAGCCAGAAAACAGTTACTGCTTGAAAGTCATAACTAGGACCCAAACAAAAACAATTTGGGCAACAGGTATGTTTGGAATTTATAAAAATCAAATGTAAGCTCTAATGTGAACAAAACGTGTACCCACCCTGTTTAAATCACTTGTACTTACTTCGTCAACAGTGTTTCCGTCTTCTTGCCTTCATCTAGTGAAATAAAATGTGTCTTTTCAATGTGTCTGATAAAATAGGCCGTGCGGAGATCGCATTAGATTTGTATTTGCAACAGTGCCTACAGGCAGATAGCAACAGGGGATATTTATTTAGGACCTTGATGCTGTTCTGACTTAGTTACTGTACAAACAACATCATTCTGATTAGATCATAATAAATCATTTGCAATCTGGCCGTGTCAAATGACCTTAGAAGATATTTGAAAAGGGGCATATCTGCCGAGACGCTTGTTAGGTGGTAAAAGTGTTTTTTTTCTTCCTCATCCTTTTTCAAATCCAGTTTTCGAAATCCCTCCCATGTGCCATTATCATAACATGAGATTCCGAGAGTCTGCATAGAGAATACGTCCAGGGTTTGTCACCTTCCTAACTGGCCAAATCAGTGTGCGGTACATGCCTCTAGATATGCTTTATTAGCCTAATCAGGTCTCTAGAGGCGAGACCCTCAGCATAAGACCCGCCTGAAGTAGTTAATAAGGTCCTTGGTTAAAATCAGGATGGAGCACTGTAGCACGCCAACAATGTAACTGTGGGGAGAGGGCTGGCGTACGCCTTTCAGAGAGGATTTAAGGATTTATGTGTGAACCATAAGCTAGTGAGTTGTATTCAAACAGTACATGTTGTGTAAATATTGCCAATGATGTATAGTTTCATATCATTTAACTGCACGTCACATGTTTTTGTTTGACTCGTGACTGAGTGATGGCGCTTGCGGTAAAAGTTGAGCTAGTTCAATTGGACGGAAATAGATGAGAGCCCTGACATTGCTGCAGTGCATATAGACATAGACATATATAAATCCCAGTGTATTCGGCAATGCTGAGGGGTTTTTTTGTGCCGATGCATTGGCCTCTGCTTTAAAGACATCATTGCATTAGAAATGTTTACTCAAGGTTGCGGCGAGGACTCTGGACAAAAGCACTGCAGGAACACTCCTCCGCGATCCACAACAGCAGCTGGAACACTCACCGTGTACTGGTTTACCTTCAATAGTTGCATCGCGATTTAATTTATTGAAGAGAATCTAATCACATGTGTAAGTGACTGTGAAAGGAAGAAAGACGGTCCTGCAGTTTTGACAGCATAATATCCCCCTTTTTTTTTTCTTTTTTTTTTTTGAACATCCCCACCGATGAGGAGCTGGCCTTGAGAGATGGTTTCAATAACAGAAACTCAAATACAGTTCAACATTGTTCACCTCGCTTGCCAAAGAGCCACAGGGAAGTCTTTGATGTTCTAAATCCTGCGGTGCGCCCAAAGTAATGCATTTTATGTTTCTGGCAGAAGCAAAAATATAATCACCATAAACTGTAAGACATTAACCCAATGTGAAGTCCCCGGTTGCAAATGCAAATGGTAGCCGATAAAACAACAAAACACAATTAACACTATATGTCCTGCAAAGCACTCTGAATTAATGGGAGTCTACATAAATTTCGCCTTCTTTTGCCCTCCCCTGAGCACAAGATGGCAGGGAAGGGCATCATGGCAGCACCCTTCCTTAATGTTTGGTACAAAGAAATGAGCCCCTGATGCTGACTCATTAAAAAAAAAAAGTCTGCAAATTAAATAAAACCATAGTTTCTTTTTCGCCGATCAAATGCCTCCAAACAACCTCCACCAGTCGGGAGTCCTTGCCCTCTCTGATGCTAAATCAGGGAAATAGCACGCTAAATTGCAAATATCCGTAATGGTAGGAGCATGCCTATATTCCAGAGAGCCCAGATGGTATGGTAGCTAATATGGTTCTATATATCCACTAAGTGTGAAGCAAAAACTATAAATTCAGTCAATTCAGTTAATAAACACCAAAATGAAATCTCTGCATATTCATCGTATTGGACACTAGTTTTCATAATATTCATTGTCTCCATTTTTTTTTTCTCCCAGCAATGGCTGTTCCCTATATTTCCTTCCCGCTGTCTTTCACTTTCCCCAAACAAAAGTGAAGGCTTGACTTAACATTGTGGTAGATTGACCTTAAGTGGAGCTGTATCCTGAATTTACGATGACGATCATGTCACTGAAACCTACTGTCTTGCTTTATTTATGAAGTTCTTACAATACAAGCTGTCATGTTCCCACCCTTGGCCTGCCCAATTATCTCGCATATTATGAATACATGGAAAAAAGATCGGCATTTCTCTGATGCGTAATGAGTCCAGCATTTCTTCTCTGCTATCTTCGTGGCTTTATATAGGTGCATGCGCCCGCCCACTCGTTTTTCTTTGGCGCCCACAGCTCGTTCATTTCCAGTGATCCACCGTCTCTCACACGCCTCCTAGCAACAGAGGGCCATGGCCCCGGATTGCTTCGTGGGGGGAAGAAAAACCTGAGAGAGGCACCGGACGGTCGCCAAACTCACCTGTGCATTGACACGACCCGCCCAACACATATTTACACCAACACCGTCACGCCAACCTATACTGTACATTCGTGCTTGTTAGTTTTAGAAATAGAATGCAGGCATGAAACCCAGTCTGTCTGCCACCGGTCCTTTTTTTTTTTGTATACCTGTAAAACGAAACCATCGTCCTGGGCATGTGATAGAAGTTATCTGCCGTCGCACAGTCTCATACCAGTGAAAATATCACAACGCTGCCTTTAAATAAATATGTCAGATGGACGTGAACACAGCACCCGGATTCCTCACACTGCCCCACTGTGATCAAAATGCCTCTATAGTGATTCCACTGTACAGACCCTGACCGTTATTTACTCGGTGGCGGGCAGCCAGTCAGCTCATGCGTTAGGGTGGTGGGCCGGGATACTGGTCAAGCTACTCGTGCTGAAGATAATGGACAGATTTGGCGCGGCCACCTTTCCCGGTAGTTTTCTGTTTTCCCTTTTCTTTTGGCACGCTGCTCATATTAACAAAACGCAGTATTCAGTGTGTCACCTCTACCATCTATAACGGCAGTGAAAGCAGCGTTTGACCAGGATAAGTAATGTGGTTGTCCTTATTTTCATAAGAAAGCTTATTGACGATTTTATCCGATGAGAAATGTTCAAGCGCAACGAAGCCAGACAATAATTCCGAGGTGAAAGCTTTAGTAATCCGGCAAGGCTGGCAGAGCGGTGTTTGTCTCCAAACCCCAATCCCCCCACCCCTCCCAAAAAAAAAAAGGGAAGAAAGAAAGAGCAAAATTATTTTTGCTTCAATTACTGAAAACCTCATTTGGCTGATTACTGGTGTAGAATGAGTCAATACTGAACGCGCACTTGGCTTCAATACCTGCCGTGGTGTGACTGAACAATCTGAAAGACATATGCAACTTGGAAGTGACAATGGGGAGTTGCATTTAATGAGCATTGAGCCCTGCAGGTCTGGCTGATGTAATGCTTATATAAAAGAATCATTTAGCCAGGTTGTGGATCATGGTGCAAATGTCATCAAATACACCAAGTCTGGATGAGACTAGCTGTGGCATCCTGAAGACTTGCACTCAAGTGAGGTTCAGGGAATCAATATTCGCCCATCAATATTTCACTAATTCACTCATTACATTGTTTTTTTTTTTATTCCTATTTGCTCAGCCAGGTAAATATTGAGGACATATATTTGTGTTAAAGCTACAGCCATTTGTATCAGACTCCAGAGGAATTTAAACGGACCTACTGTTGCTGCTTCCTTTGCCTTATACTCCTCTGATTAATCTGTGCCCATGCTCTGCTATTACCTCATCCTCCTCCCATTAAAACTGGCCTAGCTCAAGATACAACGAAGAGGAAATCATTGCGACTGTGGCTAACTTTGTTAAAGTTTGGAATTTAATCTATGCTAATTGAGTCCTCTCTTAATATTTCACCCACGGCAAGCCATTGTCGCCGACCTGTGGCCGAATACAAGCGTTTGGACCAAAAGGCAATTTTGTGTAGTGCATTTTTGTTCAACAGTAATTTGGTCTGCAGCAAAGGGGCATTAGTTCACTGCTCATAAAGGGTTGCACCAATAAATTGGCCACACTCCACTGTGCTTTTGACATGATGTTGGGCATAATGCTTGTGCTTTATATGACTCTTCTCGAGGGTACAGAAAAGGGGTCATGTGCGTTATAAAATAGCATATAAAAGCGAAGGGACCTTTTGATGAGATTAGAAATTGGCAAACTTTGATAGTGGTTTGTGAAAACACTGGAAAAGAGAATGTCACACATGAGCTTATTTCATGCCGTAGAATCTCCCCCACAAAACGGAGGACGCTGTGTAATGCGGCGATTGCGTGGTATTTTCTTTTTGTTTGGAGGCCCGAGCGCATTACGGACTTTGCAGCTTTGTTGCTGTTTTCTGCTGAGTTACTTGTCTTGATGACCACTGTAGTCGTTCCCCCGGTATAATGATTCTTCCACCATGCTGTCAGCACACAAACACCAGGCCGGTGTCCCGCGGTGTGAGACGCTAGCAATCAACTAACCAGTGGGTCAGATAGACACCAATCAGCCGCGGTCTCCGTCTCACCCAGCATGGCGGCCTGTATCGGAGATGGCCGGTACCACCCACAAGGTGCCATCTGCTCTCCGTTTCATCTCAAAGTGCCTTTACCATCTATCTGCATGCTCTCGCTTATACTTCGGGGACTTGCTGTTGCAATTGCATCGTAAATATCTATTGCTAAAGAACTTTGCTATCAAAACTAAAAAAATTAAAATGTATGTTTTTTTTTTTTCACAGACCAGTTTAGATTAAAACCTCACCCCAGTGTGACAAAAACCTTGACAGATTGACTGTGGCTAAATCTAAACTGGGGTGGCGGAAAAAAATACTAGCCGGCAGTATGTTCACTGTGTTCCTCCTGCCAATTAAATGTGTCATTATTTCTTTTTGTCATATCTTACTTGTACACATAGTACCTTGTAATATAGGACATGGCATAAGCTGGACTTCAGCTATTTTGTAGTTTAGAAAAACATGAAAAAAAACACATTAGAGTAAATAGTACATCTACCCTGGCATTTACATTTCTTTTCATAGATGGAAATATAGATATGGTGTTCCCTTGTAATTATATATGTTGCAGAAAGACAGTGTATGTGGAACTTACTTAAATTAAAATACATTATCGTTGAATATCTTTGAATTGAGAAGTGTGTCCAACCACTGTGAGAATGTGTGTTCGCATGCTAGAGGAAGGTTTATTGATGTTTTGTTTTTTCTCCCCACTGTAGCCTCAACACAATATACATCACAGTGACATTCATCATCTCTGTCATCCACGCTGAGGATTTTGCTGTGTAAACCAGATTCAATCAGCATACACAAACAATAGTAACATTGTCTGCCGCACACCATTGTGCTGTAAAAAAAAACAAAACGTACAGCCGCAGAGAAATACCTCAGTCCGCTGGCGGCCTTGACGCTGGAACCCTCAGATCCATCATGCCATATCTGTGTCTGTGGGTGCTTTGTTACATTTTAGGGGCCTGCTCTGGGGTGAAGATAAATGCTGTAAACACTCCTTTATGAATGAATAAATTCCCCCCGCGCCGACACCGCTCCACGGCCCACCGTTAATAAACTGATTCATGGCGTAATCCACTCTCTCAAGCGTTCAGAGCCCCCTTTTTATACCCCCCCTATTTATGTTTGCTGTTATTTCAGAGAGTCAGCTGAAAGGGACCACAAGAGGAAGAAGATATATCACATTTCCCCCGCTTTAATTTACGGAGGCGAAGCGGGTGGTTTATCAGCAAATTCTATCCCAGCAAACACCACTGGTGAGGAGTCGCGGAGGGGAGACCTGAAAAGGAAAGTCCGGGTCCGGCACCGCATTTTTTTCTCAACAACGTGCGAGCAGGAAGTTGATTACAAACCGCATTGTCCGTAACCGCGACGGAACCAGTCGTCTGGGGGCAAAAATGTTATTGTCATTTTACAGTGGAGGGAGAAATACAGTACTGTACCTGATGAGAACAATCAGCTTGTTTTGACACGATTACAACCCAGTCTCATATGGCACACCTTGAGAATGTTTTTTCTCCTCACTGTTGCCAATGGAAACTGATGTCAGCTTACCTATTAAACACAGAGGGCTGTGGTTTAATCAGTGTCATTACTGGGAGCTATGGTAATGGTCTAAACCGCAATGCCTCCCGTGGGGATTATTCAAATTCTTTGAATTGATTGATTTATCTATTTATACTTCTTGCATTCCATACGTAGAGTGTATACCGACTGGCTTTGAGTGAAACAGGTGAGTGCGGGCAGAGGGACTCTGGCACACGGGGGGAGTTGAAATGCAAATAATGTTGACCCATGGTCCAGGCCTGACAGAGTGGCCATCTGTTAGCAAGCCACAGAGAGGCTGGTGGAGGAGACCTCCTGCAGTAATCCCTCGGCCCACGGCCCTCTAAAAATAACCTTCCTTCCACGTGTGTTGCTCTACTTCTGCAGTCGGAAAAATGCAAATTTGCTGTGCGGGCTGATATTGTTTTTATTATTCCCATGACACTCATTATATGTATTGGGCACGGTCATCTGAATGAGATGGGATGTTGAATGCTGTTTGAATGGGTCAAAGGTGAATTCAGGGAACACAGGGAATTGTTGCGTGTGCATCGTTGACATGATACAAATGTGTACTTGACCCAGCCTGACAGTAGCCGAGAGCAGTATCTGAGGTCAACAACTGTTGGTAATTCATTATTACCATTGCAAACCAGCATTTTGAATATTTTCTTTAATAGCCAGATGATACGTTTTTTCATAAAAAACTGGCACCTGGCCTTGATTTCGATCGCTAATGAACCACCGTGCTTGAGTATTTAAGTATAAAATGCCCTTAGAAGTGCAGAGTATACCTGGTATGAGAAGTGGCAGGTTGTAGAGCAGAATGTGAACACGCTGAGCAGGAACAGATTGTATTCAAGCCTTGACCTCAGCCTGGAGTTGCAGCTTGATCAGCAATTTGGCTTGCAAAATAATTTGACCGGAAAATAAGTATAGCTATGGATAGCTTAGGGAACTCCAACATAGTTTCCGCCACAGTATCAAAGTATGCGACTGAGTTTGAAGAGATGTATGAATACGCACTGAAAATGCCTACAAAATGACAGATAGTCAATCATTTAAGTAAATACACATGTAGCCTCCGCTCTCTTTCGTAATAACCTGCAATTTCTGATATGGTTAAATACTTTGTTGATGATTCACACATAGTCGTACTTTGGTTTGGACTTTCCTCTGAAGAATGGAGTGATGTAACTAATTGCTGGTCTGGTAACAAGTACGGGTATTGCAATACAGTATGAGTGGTCTGTTGGTTGGGATGGGGGTGGCCTGGGAGGGAGTAAAATACCTGGTGTGAGTTATTCATCCATTCTGCCCCTGATTGGACCCAGCCTCATATTTTCACTCACCCTTTTATCATGCAGCAACTGAAAGAACATTAGGTTAAACCCATTCTCTTGAAATATTTGCCAATTATTAAAATGCTGTTTATTATTCAAGGAGGTTATTGGCCTTTTTCTAAGTTATGGTCTCTAGTTGGTGCCTGTCTCTGGAACTCACAGCAGATGTGAAAGCACAGCAAATACTCCAGCACATCTGTCCAAAGCATACAGTAATCTGATATGAGCCCAGCTCTGAGTTGCAAAAAAAAAAATATTAAAATGTTTTCCATCTACTCTGCTACAAAAGGGAAAACCTTAGGCCCCTCATTTCCCACATCATGAAAGGCAGAAATAATGATTTCCTATTTGATATGCACATTTATTTATTTTTCCTGCTTCTCTCTGGTGGAATGTTGCGTCTTGGGGAGCAGAGAGGCTGTGTGGTGCCTCGGCGTCAGAAAAAGTCAGCTCTGTGTTTGGTATCAAATACGGAGACAAAAATTACGAAAACAACCCACTATGTTACACGGAGTGGCTGGATGGTAAATACCAGGTGAATAATAAGCTTTCCCTGTCGCTGTTTCCCTCTTTTGTAATGTAAAGTGGTTGAGCACCTCTGAGAGGAGGCTACTGTGTTGCCTCTGTAAACATGTTTTCTAATATTGCTCACTTCCCCTATCTCAGAGGCTTAAACAGCAAACTGCATCTTCGGTCTACCCAATTACGGGGAAGGTTCAATCAGCTGAGCCTGTCCTCGTTGAATAACCTCTATGCATCTCCTATCCCAAAGAGGGAAATGCGCTTTGTCATACTGAGTCGTAGAACAAACGAATTTGACGTCAATATCTAATATATTGGTCGCAGACATTTATTCTCTAGAAATGTGTATATAATGTATATGGGTTATTATTATCTTCCCTCTTTTCTACCACAAGCAGCTCTCTGGTCTTCCTGTGTTTTTTTTTCCCTGTAGCCTCAGTCGTAGGAAAGATGGGTGGGTTTAAATAAAATGTATTTTGTACTTAGGAGTCCTGTCCATGTCAATACCAAAAAAGAATAACAGCAACATTTGGATTCTCTTTTTGATCATAATCCCAAGTGTTCAGTTTTGAGATTAGAAGAGTCCAGAATGTATTCCAGGTTTTATTTAAAAAAACGGATAGATTGTTTTTCTGTATGCTGATAGTCTGTCGAAATGTGTTTTTGTAGATATATTAAATCAGCGAGGGATATTACAAGGTTTATCACATTTCCAGCCTTAGCCTTGTTTGAGGAATGGGTAATGGTTTTTCTGGGTTTAGTTTGAGGGCGTCTTGTGTATTATCTCCCAGCAGGCAGTTGCTTCCGGGCCACCTTGCAATACTTTCCTTTTTGTAATGGGGATAGTGAGGCTCTGGGTTGTTTGTTTCTCCAGTAAGTTTCTGTCCTTAATGAGTCGAGTGCTTTGAACTATTTGTCCACGGGGGTGCTGGGAAAGACTGAAAACAATTCATCTGAGGTAAAGTTTAATTTTAACTCTAGTGATCTTAAGCATCTTTAGACAGGGGTGCTAAGGTTTATTTGTTCCAGATTGTGTAGTATAAACTTGTGGAGACATTATTCATGATATTAAAAGATTCCTTTTGTGACATGTGAGGGTTACTTAGTCAAAAAAAAAGTCTCTTTTTGTTGCCTCAAGTGGTTTGAGGTTTGGGGTTGAGGAGGATCTAAAATGTTTGTTTTCTCTCGCTAAGAACTTGGTCAGTCCAGGTTTTTCGGAAAGGGATTCAGGCAGACAAGATGACTATTTCTGTTCTGACTGTATTTTTTTTTAATATATTTTCATTCATATTTTAGTCGTTAATGTTTGTTTTTCATGTGTGATACTATCTATTTGAGTGGCGTGGGTTTGAGTGGCGTTTTCGTCCCAACAATGGTTTAAATGTAGTTTGGGGTTAGATTTGGTACATTTATATCAGAAAATATATTTCTCGCATTATTAAAAACATAATTAGAACAATGTGTATTACACATTGTCACACTATGACAGAGACTAGCTGGAAATGGCAGTACGAGCCCGTGTATATGGATTCTTAGTCAACAATGAGTGTGTTATCTATATTGTTGCAGAAGACATAGACATCTATCAAAGCTCTTTCTCCTTTCGTCATTATCATGGTATATTACCAGTAAAGGCCCAGCCGTTGGAGACACCCGCTTCTGTTTCTGGTGTCACTTGCCCTTGCATAATTTATGTATCAGTAATTCGTTATTGTGGAAAAGGCTACTCGAAGGAGTTTAATATCCTTTTTTTTTTCTTTTTTTTTTTTAAATCAATGATTCACTGGCCCTCTTTAAGGAGTTATCTTTATATGTTTCTCCCGTGTTCTTTTTTTATTAACCCCAACTAATCTTGCAAATATGTCCCCTTGTGTGTGTGTGTGTGTGTGCGTGCGTGCGTGCGTGCGTGCGTGCGCGCGTGCGTGCGTGCGCGCGTGCGTGTGTGTGTGGGGGCGCGCACTACAGTGTCTTCATTAGCTGCAAAGCCGATGTAATTGGAAAATCTCAATTACAACAATATCAACACAGGCCCCATGTCAGCAATATGCTGCCGACACACAATAACAAGTTTATCACGGTATTTATGTCCTTGACAGCAGTAGAATACGAGCAAATTGCACTGTGAAGTCTTGTCATCTTGATAGCGGTGTACTTGTGCGTCTCTCTTTTTGCTTCCTCTGGCGGAGATGAATTGCCCCTGCACCCAGCGCTGACATCAGGGTTTATGGGGGGAAGGCTGTAGATATGGGATGCCTGTATTTCTGGTCTTTTACCTCCCATGATTTTTTTATTCCCCCCCCCCCCCCCCCCCCCCCCCCCCCCTCCCCCTCTCTCCCGCTTATTTACCACTTTGTTGGGATTCGCCAGAGGAAAGGCACGGAGGGAGCATGTAATAGGAATATAGGAGATATGGCACTACAAGCTACTGCCTGCAGGGGTGGAGGACAGGTGATGTCTCAATTTGTGATCCACCTCCCACATTTTTCTAAAATTCCACCTGCTGCCATTCTGCCGATAGTGATTCTTTTTTCCCCCCCCCGCACGTACACTGACTCTTAGTACCTGCGAACTAGTGAGCCGTTGTTATTAAAGTGTATAAGTGGTAGGTATCAGCAGTCTGTCTTTAACAGTCTGAATGTTTGCACCTCCCAGCATTCAGGATTCTCACGTCTGCGACATTGACCTCATCCCACTGACACGGTGGTGGGAAATTAAATTGGTGCCGTACGGAAGCGACAGACTGAGCATATGAGCGACTGTTAATAATTCCTCTACCTGTCCCACATGTGGGACTTCATCCGTGAAAAACGACAGGTGTCTCAGGACCCGAATAGGTTTTTATTCTCAGCTAAATTAATTTTCCTCAGGCATTGTCCTGTTGTGAGGTTCTTGACAGGAGCGGAGCTCGGGGATGAGCGATATGAAACGCTTTAGGAAGTCAATGTGAGATATGGTGATAGTGTCTTCAGAAACCAAAGCTACGGCATGTCGCCAGATGACTTCACAGGGGAGGCCTTAACTCAGACTACTCGCTGACCATCACTGTCAAAATTCTCACTGCGCCGGAGCGGTCACCACACTTATTTCTATAGAACTCCCAAAAAAAAAACGGATTTCAACATCGTGATAATTCCACCCTGTAATTCTAATAATAACAGATCAATAAGAAATAAACACATGACATGTCTGAAATGATGCATTGAGAGATTCAATAATTGTCGGCTGAATGTCGATAGGTTTATTATTTCATTGGCAAGACTATAACAGATCAATCATTTCAGCCCTTGTTCTACTTTCTATTATCGTTTCATGCCTGTGGCTCATGTTTACTCTCAAAGAGGCTGTGATGTGTGTCAGCTCAATAATGCAGAGAGCAAAGTGCTGGTGGTGCTGTCATTCATCAGGCACAAAGAGCAGGGATGAGAGCCGATTCTGCGCCTGTGCCACCTGATGTTGTCTCTCCGGACCGCAATTTTGTCCGATAAGTGTCCTTGTCCTGGGGTGACGCGGCACCCACCTTGAGGAAAGATCCCTCACATTCTATTATGCCTCTGCCATCCAGAGTCACAGATAGTATAGCCATCCATCATACCTCCCCGGACACAAACACAGAGAAGATAAACCAAGCGCCCTCCATGACCGTTCATCTCCCGTGCTACTTGCGCAGTCTCCTCTGATCTTGTGTAGAGCAGGAGGCTCTGAATAACAATGATCTCTCCGAACACTTTCCAACCCTCTGTCTGCTCCTGAAAACACAGAATGTGTCAGTGTTTTTCAAGGGGGGGGGGGGGGGTTATGATTCACGTTCAAGTTTATGATAAAAGATATGGGCCATTCAATTGGTTTATGAAAAGAGGGCGGCGAGTGGAAGCAAATGGTTTTTTAGTCTATTGTCAAATACATCACTGATTCCCAAATTGTCTCTTTGCCTAATAAAAGCATTTACTTATACTTTTTTTTCAGATCAAGCTCATTTTAGATCACAAATTCTCTGGACGGCTGAGAGATCCGCAAGGCAGCAACATTAAACGACTCAGCACTGTGTTTACCAACCCCCCCCCCCCCCCCCCCCCCCCCCCCCCCCCCCCCCCCCTTCCCAACCCCCGCACCCGCCCCCCCCCCCCTCCAGCACACACATACGCACCCACACCCGAGCCCCCCACCCGACCCGCCTTCATGGCCCAGTGGCATTCTACTGATGAAAGAGATTGCTTGGGTCTTGCACTAATGAATTGCCATTATTATTAAATGATGTTTGTAAATTATGACCCAGTTTGCTCCCAGTGAATGGCGCAGAAACTCAAAACCCACATCGTCAATTAGGAGCTCACAGCCACTGTGAGCAAGTATAGGACATTTAATGTCTCTGCCCCCCCAAGACCGACTGCGCGTGCATTCGTTTGTGTTTACCGCCATCTGCTGGACAAAGAGAGAATTACACCCAGTGCCTGGCGCATTCAATTTTTTATACTGCAAATACTGCAGGTGTTTCAGACTGCAAAGACATGGTCAAGCAGTGTCAGTGTGTCATGTTTTTACCTGTGTGTCGAGGTCGAATGAGTCAGTCAGTTGTGATTGTTTCAATGTTATTGCATTTTACTTGTAACGTGCCTCAGAGTTCACTTTGCATCTTTTTGTGTTGGGAAATGATGTGTAGGATTGGTTGCCACCAGTTACTAAGCACTGATTTGGTGCTCCTACTGCTAAGTTCAATTTAAAGTACAAATGCTTGTATTTGAAAAGTTTGGCCTGAGGGTGTGAGGGTGTCAGCATCATAGGTGCTATTGCAGAGAGTTTGGGACTTTAATATCTACATTGATAAATGACTCAATAGATGAAATTGGGGGGGGTGTATTTTATGGTAAGAAACATGACCAGACAGCCTGTTAAGACTGAAGATGGATGCTGATTTTCAAAAGCACTCCCTGTACTACACTTAGTATTTAAGCAATATATAAAAATGTTTATTTATTTGTCCCAAATATCTAGTTTTGGGAGGAATGTTGTGTCATTTTATCCAACTTAGCTTTTTTCACAATCTTTATTTGCAGAGCATTGTGTGCACTTATCTGTCTTAATGTGAAACATACATAATTAATACTTGATGTTCACAGACAAAAGGAAAGTTAGGGATAATGATATCGTAAAGTTGATGCATGTGTATTTATATTTGCGTTGTTTTATGGTGGTAAATCAATTCTGGCTTAGTCTCCAGCTAAAATAAATATACAAAGACTGCATTAATTGACTGTAGATTGTATAGATTGTATAAAGGACTCACAAACAAGCAGTTTTCTTGAATCATGCAATATAAAAAGCTTGTAGTTTTACCAGTGCTTTATAATTTAACATTTTAATATGGGTTGCTTTCTTTAATGCGTTCCATTTGTGTAATTATTGTGGGCCATTTATTGTGTGCTCTTCTACAGGACTATTATACCAATATATTCATTTTTGGCATAAAATGATTGTATATTTGCATAATGAAGATGATAAGGACGATGCTAATGATAGCCTTATGGAATACGCTTGTTCTGACAATCTTGGATCCAATATTTTTAAGGATTACCCCTACTTTTTTTACTAAATGTTTTTTTGTTTCTCATCTTTTTCAGGTTTGCTGCTGACGTCATCAAGTGAGATGCTTGCCATGTGTAAATGGAGAATATGGAGAATGTGTACATGCTGGAGCACTTAACCAAACATGCTCATCAACCTCGAGTCATCTCATGGTAACTATGAGACTTAGATTTTACTTCATTGCATATACATTATACAGTGTATGTTTCTTGTGAATTAGTGCCGCACATTGTGGCACAACAAAGGCCCCAGTGAAAATTGAAACAACCTGCCCTGATAAATAATTGATTTTAAAAAGCTGCATATTTGATTTTGTAGTGGCCACATTTCAAAACAATCTGCATCACAAAGGATTCTCCCTTTTCCTCCACTGATGTAGTTCTATGTTGCCTTAAATGCACTTTTTTCCCAATCACCTTTCCTTTCATCACATTTTTATTCTGTCCCATTTTTATCTTGAATAGTAACGTCAACGGTTTCCTGGGATGGTTCTTGGTAATTGTTTTTTTTTTTTTCTAAATGACTTGTATTGTCCTTATCATTAGAGAAACAAGCAAGTAACAGATTGGGGAGATAGCATTTTCCGGTGTGCTTTGTCGACAAAACTAAACACAGAAACCAATAAAACAGACTTTGGTGGTTGCAGAGTAGGGAACAGTGGGACTACACACAAAATACTTCATACATTTGCATCTGACAGTTGCAAATGTAAACGGTGCAGATACAGTAAGAGTTTATTTGTATTCTCCCTAATTATATTCCCCGAATTGTATGTTTACATGTAGGATTCTGATCATGAAATAATCTTGCACGTGATACGGATGCCGGATTGCTCTGCATTGCAGGGAATACGGTATACAGGAAGTAGTTTGGTAACAGGCACTAGAGCATTTTTACCCCCAGATAGAGATGGCCATCTTAACCAGTGACACAGAGCCCAGTAATGAATGTCAATATCGACCATATGTTTTATGCTGCAGGGGACCCTATGTCATTTTTTGTCACTGAAGTGCAAAAAGAAATGTGCTTTAATTACAACTGGCGCTTGAATCAAAGTGCTGCAAACTACTCACAGCAAAAAAAAATCCCTGTTTCTTGATGACCTTCATGTATTATTATTGGTATCCGAGTGGTTTGTCACGTAAAAAGGCCGGGGACTCAGCGACGCGATGGCCAGCGAGCATGGCAGGATGTGGAACGAGTGTGTTTGAAAAGGCATTTCTTAACCTTGGAGAGATATTTCATACCAAGAGAATGTGAATACATGAAGCGTGAACGTTACAAATCATCCAGGCCAAGTGTAACTCTCCACTAATGGCTCAGACTCTTTGGTCCCTTTGAATGCTGGGATCTCATTAGCACACCAGCAGAGGGTACCACAAAGGCCATTACATCGGTCATACAAATTCTGTGTAGCCTTCGTGCCTCTAAGCCTGATGCATAGGGGGCCCGAGCAGAGAGAGATAAGGATTTTGTTGCATTACTGAGTCCATTATGTGCCACTGGGGAGTAAGGGCATTAAAGTTTGTGGTCTGATTAAATTTAGTGTTGCTCAACTGAAGAGGCAATTAGTATATACAGCACACTTCCCTTCCTGACTCTGTGGTGCAGGTGGTCCTTCGAATAAAACCACCAGCATATGAATAATTTATTGATTATAGTATCTGTATTAGTCTCTGTCATGCAGTTTTGCATTTGTCATGCTCAGGCTCCACAGTAGAAGAGATGCATATATATTGTGCTGTGTGGGTAATTGCAGCTGCAAAGAAAAAAGTAATTTATATTGAGGCAGGTGATGGCAGCAGAGAGATAGGAGCAATTTGAATCTCCAGCAACCATTTCAAGTGTGAATTACTCAGAAAGCATGGCGCCTCTCCGAACTCCATATGGCTTTTCAGCATTAGAATTGATAATTAAGGAAGGAGTGCAATCTTCCACATCCCCACATGCACAAGTGTGAATGTTTCGTCAGAATTCAATGTGACCTGGAAATGGGACATTTACGGAGGCAGGCTCGTTTTTATTCAGACAATTTTTTATATATATTTTTTTTTATACAAATTTAGGCCATCCTCGAAGGTCTTATAATACATATTCTGATTTCAGCATGTACCATGATAACATATTGCTTTTTAGACTGAATTGTGATTGAATTTGAATATTTTTGGGGGCTATGTTAGGAGACATTATTGAATGTAGGAAGGAGGGGAAAATAGCTCTATTTTGATCTGATTTGAATATCTCTGTGGCGGGAAGCCTTAGAATGTACTCAGAATATTTATAACAAAGGATTCAGGGATGAAGGACATGAAAGGCTACCGTTCTGATTTGCTTGCATTGCATGATATTGCGAGGACGAGAAATGGAGCTCTGGCGTGTAGAAAACTGTTGTGCGCTCTGGTCACTGTTTGTCTTTTAATGTGAGTTATTGTGATTAGTGATTTGCTCAATGTTATTCCGTCTGTCATCTGAACATGCTATACTGATGGTACCTGCTTCTTCCAATTCCGATGAATGTTGGGAGTCTCAGCGACAGAAAAACGGACACATCCAGTTAGATTTCTCGCTGTGTGTTATGATTCGCTGTAATCGGCTGTGGAAATCGGATTCAGGGCACTCGGGACAGAATATGAATGCAGTCCACTGTGAGGATATTATAGGTGATCCAGGGCCCTGAGGTGACGTGACGCACCATCGAGTGGCAGTGCCGAAGTTTGTTCTTCAGAATAGGTTCGATATTACATTTTTTCTTCAAGTACACGGAATCATTGTTTTTTTTGTAGCCGACCTAGCCTCAATGTTGTCACACGTTTTCCATTTCCCTATTAACAGCATGTGGCGCTTGACAGGGCCGATAAGGTTGCTAACTGGAGACTGAAGCGACATTGGGATTCAAAGAGGAAAGAAATGGCACCTGTCTGCCAAACCACAGCTGCTGATGTGAAGGGTGTGTTTGTGTGTGTGTGTGTGTGTGTGTGTGTGAGTGTGAGTGTGAGTGAGGTCGACAAAGTGACATTTAGTCCTCGCGCTCCCCACGGAGCCCTGTCAGTCACCAACATTACAGCTCTGTCTTTTACAGGAGACCTTTGATCCTGAAGTCCTTTTCAATCTGTCCCTGCCACCCATCATCATCCATGGAGCTCACACCCGTAATCAGGCGAGACTGCTGTCCTGACACGTCTCCAAAAATAGGGGGAGGGGTGGACATTATGAAAGGACTGTTCTTTTTATGTGGGTGAGATAGAGTTGACATAGAGCAACATGATGATGGTGAATGTGCTTTGTTGTTATTTACTTTTCGTTTTTTTTTCTACAGAAGCGATTCATTGAGAAAATGGGATCTGTTCTGACCTTTGTTTCTTTGATGAGTGTTCTTCCGCGCAAATGAACACAACAACATATAGACTCTAGAAGCAAACCAATAGCTGGGATTCTGAATAATTGGAAAATAGATCATTAAGTGTTTGTACTTCCAATCAGTCCTTTTTGAATTTGCCACTGTAATGTGCAGTTTGATCATTCAAAGTTTTTCTATTCATTCTGTACTCCAGTCTCATACAATAGAGTATGTGTGCTGTCATAATTGGATCTTTGTTGAAATGATGCTCACATGCACATTCCCACCTCAACATATAAAGCACTGGTAGTGGCAGTAATAATTATGGTAACAGTTTTAATAATGATTAGATAATGAATTGGGTAATTGTTCTACAATATTGGTTGTAGCTCCTGGTGTTGAGCAGGAACACGGGGGCAGCATAGGAGACGTAAAACCACGGATTCAGACTCTGCAGCTCTGAGGGCAGAATGCCTGCAGAGATGGGAGTGAGGGAGAGATGAAAAGAAAGGGACGAGAGGGAAAACAAACAAAGCGCTGCATAGTGGTTCATACAGTCAGTGCTCTGTACCATTTTCCTACCGACAAGAAAAGCTGCCTAATGTACGACAGCTTCACAGCCAGAAATCTGTTTTGAAAGAAATGTAACACTTATTTATTGTTTTGTTCTTTCCGGAGCTGTCTGCAATTAACTCAAATGTTTTGCAAAGCTCCAGTGGCTGGTGCTTGGTGCAGTGCGTCAGCGAGGCAGACACTGGAGCCAATAACATTAATTACCGCTCTGTTTTCTGCAAGTTTCCCAGTCAGCGATTCCTGTGAGCCAGCAGGGAGCACGACAGTGAGACCCCTGACCGACTTGACTGACGTGACGTGGAGCTACCGTTGGCGTTGAGTCATCACACATTTTATTATGATGAGCCTGTTGGAATTTCTGCTCCAACAGCACACTGAGCAGATTTCAGGTCGTTTTGGTTTGCATTTCTTTGTTTTTGAGAGCGCTCGTGTGTAGCCCTGCCATTCCTGCCTTATAAAGCTAGATGGCACTCTCAGTCTTTTGGAGGAAACTGAGATTTGTGCAAAAGAGTCGTGCTAATTTATTGCACATGCTGTAAGAAATTCATACTCCCAGTTTTGTTATTTTCCTGTTATCAAGGCTCCTTCTTGATCAGGAAAAAAAGATCAACAGTCCTTTTTCAGTCAGTGTGCCTTTTTGCACCCCACAGTAAAATCCCTCTTTATATAAGATGAAGTAAACATTTTTTATTATTATTTTTTTCTGAAAAGTGCTGCTAGTCTTTTTTCCGCCCGTTTGCTTATGACATTGTCTATTTTATTGAGTCCTGATTGGTTGGTGATTTTATGACCGACTAAATTCTATTAGCCTTAAATCATACAAGTGGAATTAATCTGCGCCTTCTCTCCAAACTGCTTGAAGCCAGTTTTGAGATGTTGTCGTTTCTCGCCCTCCCTTCTTTATGTCCTCCATCTATCGGTCCTGCCCCCAGGATCGTCTCCCTCAATTCTCCTGGGAGGCTCGGCAGGGTTTGACATGTCGAGTCACGTGCACATTCTTTGCTGCCTTGTACCAGACCTGACCGGTCCTGTAGCCTGAACCTATAGGGGAGGGAAGCATGTCATGGGGCGAGGGGCCTTACATTCACCTCCCCTCTCTCCCTTTGGCAGCCCACCAGTCTGTCTGGCTCAGAGGGCACCGCGGGGGGCAGGTCGTGTGCCGTCGCCGTGGTAACCAAGTCATGCCAGTAGACAGGAAGGTTCCCCCAGGAACCCAGGACACGCTGGCATACTGATTATTATGGGATGCTCCGCAGTAACAGGATTAAGTACTTAATGCTTAACAGTCGGATGCTGGACACTGTGCTCTTAAATGCTGAATTGACATATTGGTCAGTCTAGAGTGCAGTGTTTTTTTGTTTTTTTAAAGGGATAGTGGTGCATCCTGGGACAGTTGTATTTCAGTTTTTGTTTTAGGGTCACACCCCAGAGCTGATTCAAAATACCGCTTCTTCCTATTTCCGTCACTGTGCCCTTCCCAGAGTACCCTCGTGGTTTTTAGTCTTTTGGGAGTGAGTCTATGCCTGAGAGCTTTTCATATTGTCATAAAAGGATGTAGGGGACAAAGATGGATAGATGCTTTGATGAGAAGTGTTTTTCATGTGTGTGGGTGTGTCAGTGCAGGTGGGTGGGGTGTTCTAGGTACAGACACAGATGCACATCACATGCACACGCGAGTTAAAAGTAGTAACATTTAATGCCACAGATTTGTCCACCTGTGCTTAGCAGTCTTTTCCTGGATACGAGTCAACCCACCTGCAGGCTGTGTCTGGCCCCATTACCCAGACTGCTCTGGGGGAAGCCCTGCTGTGTTTAGAGGGATGACTGATAGGGCAATGACCTGACTGTGTAGCCTTCTGTGTGTTTGTCCCTCAGTCCCAGACTGCCTCCTGTTTGGTGCCATTGACCCAGGTAGTTGGCCCTATAAAGCTACTCAGTACATTACATGGTAAATCCTCATTTCTAGTTCCAACATGTATCTTTTCACACACATACAGTAGGTTCATAAGGCATAACACGAATGATCTGCTTTTGGTAAGAAAAAATGCAAATGAATCTAAGATGCAGCATGTGTTGAGACTCCTGAAGCGCCTTGGTTTTATGTGCTATAACATTTGACATAGAAGATAACATGTTTTCAAAGGACAAAACTTACGTCTGTCTATTTTTCCTATTGCTCTCTCAAGTAACTGAAACATGCTGGTCTTTCCTTGTGCTGTATATACCGTCCCCTTTCTTGCACAGAGATTGGTGCATACGCAGAACCCAAGTCACGATGCCCTCAGAAGGTGTAAATGCTTAGAATGTTCGCCCCCTTGAGTGTAATCTGCGTTTTTCAAGGGCAGTCCAGTTGGATGTCGTAAGGCATCGAGCAGAGCTGCGACAGCGGCAATGTTAATG
This sequence comes from Colistium nudipinnis, assembly GCA_016785305.1. Lineage (NCBI taxonomy): Eukaryota > Metazoa > Chordata > Actinopteri > Pleuronectiformes > Rhombosoleidae > Colistium > Colistium nudipinnis. The sequence continues at coordinate 73,868 of JAFBJU010000683.1, read as the reverse complement.
CCCCCATTTAGTAATGAATTATTTATATTAATAAGTGGTGTGTTTTGGCGAGTGTCAACGAGGGGCTGTAGATTATGGGGCAGCTGTCACATTGGCTCAAGTTATTTTGCCATGCCACACTCTGCTCATCGACCCCAGCGCCCTCGTCACTTTGATTAGATTCACACTCTACACTGCATCAATGGCCCAAACTCCAGTAGCCCTAGGCTGTCTCCATCTAGTGCTGTCCAAATATAGTGCCGGCTCTCTGATTTTCTGAAAGGGTGCCATTAAAATGTCTCTTTCTCTCCCTCCTTCATTTGCATTCATATTGTCCAAAGCAGCCAAACAGAGAGAGGGAGAAAGCCAGAGAGAGATAAAGGCACAATGAAAACCGAGCCGTTTATTGCTGAGGAATAAGGCTTTTGATTCATGTCATATCCCATGTGTGATCGTTCTCTGGTTGTGTTGCTGACTCATTGTGTGAGTGCAACTATGTCACGTACTGACTAAGATCAGAGATCTTGGGAATGCTGGGAAACTCATCACAGGCCCAAATGATTTGCTTCATTTGCTTGTGTCATTCATTAGTCTTTTTGAGGGGGTTATTGCAGCTTTAATAACTTGATAATAATAATTTGGATAATGATTCAGGTCTTGGCACAGAAGGGTTTTGATTCAGAAACTGCCGATCGGCACAGCCACTTCACTGAGAGAACGTATTTGGATTCTGTCTGTAAAAGATCTGGAATAGTGGTACTTTGTCATCACTTGTTTTAGTTCACAATTTCTAATACGTGAGCAGATTATCAACAGACAGATAAGCATTTTAAAATGTTTAGGATCAAGATATGTTTGTTCACAGACCTATAACGTGACCCTA
>JAFBJU010000683.1:0-72964 GCA_016785305.1 Colistium nudipinnis | reverse complement strand
GGAGATGGCAGCGTTCTCAAAACGACCTTAAACTGTGTGTTTATATTAAATGTGTGAAGAACAGAAATGTTCATAAAAGATGATTTTCTAAAGCCATATTGTTCAGCCATAAGTTTATAGAGATATTTAATGGATCTTATATAATATTTAATTGTCTCTGAAGCAGCACTTAGATTTGGATTCTGGTCTGTAGTTGTTGGCGGTGCATTTGTTTTTGTGCGTAGTGGATTTATTCTTGCCATTTTAGCTCCTCTGGAGCTTTAGCCGACTATACAGACATATACATTTTGTGAGCATTAGAAGGAGTGATCACCTTTGCAGCATCTCTTAGGCGGTCCTGCCAGTTATTGATTTAAACCAGTGCATTTAGTAGGACTCAGTTCACTAAGCAATCTTAAACCAGTCTTATCAAGACGGACTATGTTTGCTTTTATTGTTCCCTTAATACTTAAGACAAGGCATACTCTTCCCCAATGAAGAAGAGAATTTCGTACTTATTTCTCATTACTACTCCACATACATTACATCCCCAAATCTCACGTTTATCCTTGTTTTGCAGTGTTTCAAACCATGTTTTTTCATTTGAGCCACACTGTTCAATCTTTTATTCATCATGTGAGCCTGATATGATTTTTGTTGACGTCCTGAAGCAGTTCATAACAATTCTTTTTTGACTGAGGGGCCTGTTTCCCTCTCCAACCACTATTGATTCGCTTCTGGGAAAAATGACATCCATTGTTCTAAATTGTCTACTTCAAAAAATTAAAATCAATGTCAGTCCTCTCAAATGCAAAGACCTCCACCTCTACCATTTACATTTCTGTCCCCTCTTTGTACTCATACTTCAAAGACATAACGCTGGTCTGGTGGTCTGGGGAAATGTATGTCAGTGTGAGTCTGTCCTCCCACTATGGACAGAACACTGCAGCCTTCATTGGCTATTCAAGGCTGAAACTAAATCTTGAAACAATGTCTGCTGATGGTACAAGCACATCTACTAGTCCAGTAGTTAAAGTTGCAGCATCTTTTTGTTAAAATTCCTCTTGTCGCGTTACTGAACGAATCTGTCCCGGATTTTTTTATGTCTGTGAACTGAGTCACAGTCTTAGAGTCTTAATAATTCTTTTAAAAAAATGCATTTTTTATTTATTTTTTTTTCGAGGCGCAGATGACCTTAGAGTGTACTCGGAAAAGGCCCAAGGTTCAGGTCAAAAAGTGGCACGCAATGTGCTGCAATCCTCTCCCCCAGGGTTCGTTACCAAAGGTTAGAGAAGCGTTTCTCTCTTTTTTTTTTTTTTATCTTTGTCATCTTTGAAAAATGAAATAAATATCCCAATTAAGTCATTTTCCAGTTGTGAACGTTGCACATTTCTCTGTGTTTGTCTGAGCTGGAAATGATGCCACAGAACGGAAGCTTAATTTAGCACTAGAATACTGTATTTAGAGAGGGCTAACAGTTTTTTTTTGTGAAAACAGAGAGTAGTTGTCAGGAGTGTAGGTGTCTGTTTGTTGAGCCCAAACACCTGAGTTTCAATATTTGATCGACTCTCGAGGCTTTTTTTCCCCCACAATAAATAACTCTTTGACAGAATGTCAAGTTGTAGATGTCAGAGATAAACTAGGTGTCACGAACTAAAGAAGCAGCAGTTCTCTCATCATTTCTATTTCTTTTAAGTCTTCATTAATTAAAAGGGACATATTCCTTTTTTTTTAAGTGTAATTGGAATTCATGGAGATTTGTAATGGAGTGGATGGTTGGATGATTCTGACAAACCAACTGTGAGAATATTAGCCATTATGAAGTGCTGGTTTTCTTCAACTTGCATGCAACTGTTGCGGGCTTCTTTTTCTTCTGGAGCCTGTTTGTTAAATGCCTAAAAACAGATTTTTTTAATTGCAGTGCTAGGGAGAACAGCTAGTAATCCCCTGTTGACCGTTATCTCTTCCTCAATACGTCCTCTAAAGTATTCTATCTGCCTCATTTGGTCAGATCTGCGAGGAGAACCCGGGCTCTGTGCCTGAGATGGCCGTGAGCTTTGCCTCTGCGTAACCTCTGCAGCCGGGTATTTTGACCTTATAAGGCTTCCATTCAACCCTTTCAACTGTATTGTGTCTGGAATAATTGTCTACTTTTCTCCACCTGATGGTGTTGCTGTGGCAACTGATGAACACTTGACAGCTGTAGGATGGGGTTGCCATGACAACCCAGCCAACCCGCACCCTTGGATATGTGTGTGGGGTGGGTGTTTTTTCTCTCTCTCTCTCTCTCTCTCTCTCTCTCTCTCTCTCTCTCTCTCTCTCTCTCTCTCTCTCTCTCTCTCTCTCTCTCTCTCCCTCTCCCTCTCCTTCTCTCTCGCCCTCTCTCCCGGGCGCTCTGTCTTGCAGTATGAGTAGTGCACAACACGCTGTCATCAGCCAGGCATTATGGGAGCAGGGAAATGGAACGATCCTGACTCCAGGGCCCACCTCACCCTCCTCTCCAGATAAAAGATTTTCCCCAACCAGGAGGAGCTTTAAACCTGTCACATCCCAAAGAGCAGGAGGTGTCAAAACAGTTCCGGAGGCTGATCTCTTGCCACTGCTCTTATTGTCAGGCTGGTCATATCCTGCGAGGCCCTCGCTGGTCTGGTGTTCAGGGCCAAATGGCGCAATCAGTGTTGATTCGCTATTCATATCACAGATTTTTTCTGAATCTAATTTATAGGATCGTCTGATTGTCCTCGTCTCAGCGGGTGGAACATTAATCTAATGGGAGCTGTTATTGTGTTGAATATGATATTGCCTGGCCTTTTCCGAATGTTAGTTTGTGTTTGGCGGACAGGCAAGCAGTGTGTTTGCGCGTGTGGGTTTGTGTTGCCTTCCTCCGTAATCTTGTTTTGTTTGTTTTAAAACCCAGCCTGGTCTCTCTCGCGGCAATCGTATTGTGGATGCGTGCCAGTATCTGATTTATTATCATATCTATCTGTCCATCTCTTCTATTACGCTGTGATCTAATCCGATATGTAATTTCATCCGCAGTAGAGATAGTAGTAACACGGCTACGACCTGTACCTTGCAGGAGATAGGAAGCGCAGAGCTGACAGGCACGTCGCCCTCTCGTCAGTGTCAGTATTCCCCCTGTCACTCATTGTCATCACTTCGCCATTCCAGTAGTGCCAAGTGTGTTGTGTGTGCATGGGCTCATTCATATGCTCAGCATCTTCCGGTGACGTTTGCTGCTGGTGCACTCGCATTCTTCTCTACATTCACAGCGTGTTGAGATACGGAGGTGATTAAATAAGAACACATTGATTTTCTGCATATAAATGCCAGTTAAAGAATGGGTTTTTACTGAAACAAATATATATATTATTAACATGTATATTATGTTTACATTATTGATTTATATTTCCATTTGTCGAACGATCTCAAACTCCCCATCCATCATCACAAGCAGCATTTTACAGTGTGAAGGAATCAGTTGGCGACACGTGATGCAACGAACAAATCCAAATGACTTGGAAAGCTTCATTTAGGGTCTCGCTCTGATGTTCATAATCTAAAGATTCTGCCTCTGTCCTCGCTAGGCTAATATTTACACATCAAAAACGACTTTTCTTTGTGTCAACTTCCATGTCCACTGGAAGTCTCCACGCGAGAGGCGCCCGAGTGAAAAACGGATATGTTGAGGGGATTTCTTTGTGTTGCTGCGCAGTGTGTGACTCTTACATTATTTACAGCATCGAGCTCTGCAGGATGTGCACTGCCGCCCCACCAATAGACTGTAATTGGCTTCTTTCGGATGTTGTGATCTTAACTCTTATCTCCTCCTTTTCCCACCATCGTCCACACAACATTCCCCCAAAATCCGAGTTTTTAGCTCTTTTTGTAGGGGGACCTATCAAAATGCCCCAATGCACACACATATATTCATTCCAACCAGCCATGTAGAGAAATGCATGCCAACACTAACAATAAGGACATTATCAAAATCCTAATATATACTACTAATATCAAGCCATTCAGTCCAACACTTTATAGAGGATAAATATAGTATTATTATAAAAAAAAAATTCTTTAGCTACGTGCTGAACAAGTCTTTGCTTGGTTTAGTTACGCTCGACTGTGGCAAGTGTCCGAATTCTCTTTACATTGCGTGTACATTGTTTACATTGCGACGCGGGTCTGCACACCCCGCTGTTTGGGCAGGAGCGTCCCGAGTGAGGCCGTGGCGTTGCGCTGACACAGTGCGCGTCTGTTTTGTTTTTTTTGCCTCTGCCCTCGGAATGCCGCTTTAATTGTGTGGGAGCTCAGTCTTTTCCAGTTGGCGTGACGGAGGTGGGAGTGTGGGGGAGGGAAGGCTGAGTAGATGCTGCCGGCTTTAAGCAAAGTGTGTAAATGGCAAAACCGTGTGAGTGCCTCAGGTCCTATGCAGTGGACTGCGTGAGAGAGAGTTGCCCCTGGCACTGTCAGCATCTCATTACGGTACTCGCTGCAGAGACTCAGTGCCAGACAGGAGACACTCTGCTGGCTCACCAACTCAGCTACTGTCAAATTCACAATGTGCAGGGATGGAGCCACGAGGATGCAGTTATGCCTCGCCCATGCATTTCAATTCCACTCATTCTCTTCCCTCCGGTTTCTCCTCGTCCCCTGCATTCCTCTCAAATATGCGCACGTCATTGTCCGCGCTGTTCACTCGACGCCACTGAACAAAACCAGCGAAGGAGACGTGCTTACAGATGGCGAGATTAGGAGCGTGGCGGTGGAGAGAGAGAGAGAGGAGAGAACTCACACAGGTCCGCGTGCCTGTGACGGTGGATGGGAAAGGACACGGATAAGATTTGGGTCCATATTTGCATTTGTATTGCATTGACACAGACTTGTTACATGTCGACTACCTGCACACTCGCATTTCCTTCTCCACTCGTGCAAATGATGGGCCCCGAACAGGCAGGAGAGAGAGAGAGAGAGAAGGGCGAGTGCGTAGACTGTGGTGTTCACGCCGTGGCTGCTGTCAGACGATGGAGCCCGCGCGTCGTCCTCAGACAAACGGTCAGATAGTGGCGTGTTTGTTCCTGGAGTGGCGTGACCAGCCTTCATGCCATCTCCCGTCACTTGACCGGCGCTCGCTGGCCTGCCGGTCGCCCTGGCCCCGCACACAAAGCCGGCCCTTATTAGTCAGCCGCGCGGGGTCCTGGCACTGGAATTTTAACAAGCTCCCAGAGCCGCTGAACCTTAAGCTGACGTGCCCTCGCACAGCCACTGGGCTTCCTGCCCCGGCAGCCCCGACCCAGGCGCCACTCCACCGGGCCCCCCGTGTTGACATCTTGAGATTGTTTGGCTGGTTGGAATAACCAACACCAGACGTCTGAGGCGAGATTCTTTTCAAAGGTCACACCGACCTAATGACCTCCGGCCAAAATTCAATGTGCTTTATTTTCATAGATTTCTTTTTCGCAGCTTGCTGAGATCATTAGGGAAAGCTCGATTGATGTTTCCCCTCGGCCTGATGGTAGATTGAGGCGCCTTGTGGTGTGCGGGCGCGCGCTCGTTTTAACACGGCTGCATGAGATGTGGAGAACGCACGGCGGCTTCATTTGTGAATCGTTTGACTTGTGCATTTGACAGGAGACATTGTGTTGGTGTTTGTGTTACCCGGGTTACCCGGAAGCCGTGTGTGTGTGTGTTAAATTGAAGGAAGCAGAGATGACAAACACCACTTTCACTTTGCTCATTGCGGAGAGATTTGAGACGTATTCAAAACAATCAAAATCTAAAGGGGTCTGCGATGAGATAAGAAACACTGTCATTCCACAGAGGCAGTCAGCCACTCACATGGGTGCCTGTCTCTGCTTGCTTCACCTCTGGCACTCTCTCTCTTATTTTCTCTCTGTCTGCCTCTCTCTCTCTCTGGTTTCCTTCCTGCAAGGCCTCTTTTGCACTCAATAACTTCCACGAGGAAGCCCCCTCACCCCCACTAAGTAAATATTTATAGGACTGTGGATAGTAGAATGCTGCTGTCTTGGTGGGAAGGAGCGTCGCTTTACCCTCTCACCACCAGGGGGATGCATCTGAGGCAAATGAATCAAGAATAGACTCTTTATTTTTCTGGAAAGGACTTAAAGGGCCGTGCATTCTTTGGGAGGAAGGCGATAAATTGCACTCACAGTCTTGGCTCGGCCTTTAAAAAAAGCATGCGAATGTACGCTCACTGCTCCAGATTTGTTTACGCGGTCTACCGAGTGGGCCGTATTTCTGATGACTGCACTTGTGTCACAGCCGTAAACAAAGTTGTCCTTTTCATGTTTTAGCTCCCGCAACATGCGTGTTTACTTCTGTTGTAGTTTTGCTCTTTTTTGCTGTAAAAAAAAAACAACAAAAAACTGCACATTCACTAATGCGGGACAGACCCTCGAGCTCCCTGGCTTATTTCCCCCTCTCTGTCAGTCATCTTCTCCTGTCGTCTCCGTCCTTGGAGTTTTCACGTTCACAGTCACGACAGCCCTCCTATCCTTCCATCTCTTCCCCTCCTCTGCCTCTGCACCCCACAGTCAATTATCACCTCAGCATCCGCTGCAATCTATCCACTTCCTCGACTCGGTAATTGCTTCTCCAACAAACCGTCTTTATCAACAAAAGCAACTCCGCCGAGTCTGAAATGCTCCAGCGACATAAATGGCTGCAGAGCGGCCGTCGATCACGCCAATAGCGTTTGACCATGTCTTTGCATTTCTTTCTGATCTTCTTGTAATTACGCTTTGGGATGAAAAATGAAGATATGTCATGAGAGGTTTTGGGGCAGAGCTCGGCTCTTATTTACAGTGACTAATCTCTGGTTGCAGGCCAGGCACAAAGTGAGCATTTATTCGATTTTGCTGATGCTCACCACGGCAACAGCCATCTCTTTGTGCTGTCGTTTTTTTAAAGAGCTCTGGTTTGCGACACAGTTCCTCTCAGTTATCTCATCGTTACTCTCTGTACTTGCCTTTTAATAATTACTAAGAGAAACTGATGTTGTTTATTGCGAGTAAGCTGGGATTTTAAGTGGGTTGGTAATGCAGAGCAGCATTAGAATTTTCTTTTTCTTTTTTTCTTTCTTTTATGTCCACTCACACCTCCTGTAAATCTCTTCCCAACGTACACACACGTTTCCCTCTGAGAGTCCTTGGCATTATAGCAAGTCAATAATGTATAGATGGGAAAGTACAAAGCCTTCTTCTCCTGTCTGCAGGGAACTGCAGGCACCGGGAAAATGCAGACAGTCGTGGGAAAATCGGAGACACCGAGTCTTCAAGTGAAATAAAAATCGTATTCATTTATTCTTTAATAATATAGCAAACAGGCCCGCGCTTATCGCCACTCTTCATCCAGGTACCAGTTTTGTGGAGTTGAACCCCCGTAACTCATTTTAAAGCGGTGTCCCGCCCTCCTCTGTCTGAACACGTTTGTGGCTTTGGTTTGGAGATGGAATCACAGATAGCGCCGAGGTACATAATAGCTTTCTTGGCCTAGATGTTTGCCCATTCTTCCCGGGAAGTGGAGAAGGGCCCGGGTCGCAGGAAAATAGATACAGCTTGACCTCTTTCACCAGTCTTGCCATTTATTTCTCTACCTACTGCAAAGGGGCAGGTTTTATTTAAAGTATAACTACTTATGATGTTGTTTTAGTGATTTACAGTATTTGTGCTGGGAGGGGTGGGGGCGGAACTTGGCTCGGCTGCCGGGGGTCCACTGGAATTGGCTTCCCTGTATTTCTTCGTGCATAGGTCATAATGCAGCTCTGACATAAGGATGTGGGGGAACATATGGACACTGTGCTGTTGCTGTCCCTGCTGCCCTGAGCGTGTCAGAGGGTTTCCTCTCATTCAGCCGATGTTGTAGAACTCTCTCTCTCTCTCTCTCTCTCTCTCTCTCTGACTTGGCCGTCCTCCCTGTGGCCTGTGGAGGAGGAGAAGTCGGTTTTAATGAAATAGCTTGACCTTTGCCTATTGGACCCAGATGCCCCGTCCACAAAGTACACCACTCTGAATGCTGCTCGGTGTGGGAGGCAAACGGCAGCGAGACCGGATGCAAAGGCTGGGGTAAATTTAGTTGGAGGTACAACTTCTCCGTGCTGGATGAAAAGAGCTAATAGTGAAATCAACTATTTATCTACATAAGTGTTAAAAAACTACTGTTGATGTTGATTGGATCTAAAAAATAAAAAAAAAAATGCCCTTTTGCAACCTTTAATATTCTTGGTACAGAACTGGACCTGACGAATCCAATTTGTGGAACTCTTTTCAAAGGCCCCTCATGGTTCGTCTGGGGTAATACGGCCCCTGGTGAGTGATGGGGTTTCTCCCTGGTGTCCTTGGTAATCAAGGCTCTTTCTGTCTCTGTTAATTGCAGGAGTTTAGTAGGGGTGTGCCTAACGACCCTCTGCCTCACAGGGGGCCCCTGCTATCATCAATCTTGTGCCCCTCACGACTGCTCGTTATGAGATGCAGCTCATCTGTTGCGAAGGAGTGGAAGTGGAGTTTTTTTTTTTATATATATATATTTGGATGCTATAAGATGTGTAACCTTTGTGTGTGCCACACAAACCGAGGAAGGTTGTTGTATGTGTGCGTGTCAGATCCCAGCTCTTTTGTCCACTAATCATTTTCTCCTCTCATATTCCTCTCTCTTTGCATTTCTTCCCCCCTCCTCGGCTTCGCTCTCGTCATTTGTTTTCCCTTTGTTCATTTCTGCCCCTCCTCGTCTGGCACGATGTGTTGTGTGATGATGTCATTCCTGAGCATTTATTACTCCCGGAGCGTTATGTCTCCGGAGTAGAAATGGAGGTAAAATCTTGGGCTGGACTGGCTGGAAATGTAAGGATGCTTGAGTTGGGTTGGACAGCACATTTTGATTAATCTGTTTATACAGCTGCAATTCACTGGAGCCAAGACAATGGGTGGATACAGGGTTCGGTCGGTCTGATCCGGTGTCACATACTCAAATGCAGATGGAGCTGCCGCAGCATTCAATTGGACCCTTGGGGCCTTGGGGGGGGGGGGCAGCGCTTGTCCTCCTAAGACTTCTCATATTCAAGCATAGTTTCCAATGTTTATTTAAAAGTCATATTTTAAATAAGCTGGAATGTAGTTTATGCCTGACATGTGAACTCGTACGCTTTGATTTTAAGACCCTCTTTTCACGCAGCCTGGAAACTATTCCTCTCCTTCAATTCCTAAGAGAACCCCAAGGCTCACTACATTCCCCCAGCGTGATTACATAATATGTGCAAGATTATGCACAACTGTACGTGCATATGTGCAAGCCATTTGCAATGCATTTGTACAAATCTGAAACAGCTGTATTCATCTATACCAAATATGAATTCCCACATTTGCAAGTATCACCTGACCTAACACTCCATTGGCTTCAGTTTAGCTACGTTTGTTCATTTAAATGAATCATTTTCTTTCTTTTTTGTAGTTGTGTGGTCGTCCAAAGGCTGGTCTCCAGCTACCTGCTGAAAAGGCTTAGCACAGATGGAGGCCACGCAGTCACACTGTACAGGCAAGCTTCAGAGGGATGCATCAGCTGATACTCACATATACTCATCTGTGCATTTCTTATTCATTATCAGTACCTCTGTGCCACTAACTGTTTATTGCCGAAAGGCCCTTCAGAAGGTGATCAGAAGGCAGCGCGGTTTTACCTTTTGTCTAGAACGTGTTCTTTATGCCGTAGTCGATGCATGTTTGTGGGGCGATGTGTTTACGTGGCAGAAAACCTTTGTCTATAGTTTTGTGATGTGACACTTTACATGCAGCTGCAGCTCAAATGGAAACACAGCGATTCACTACCAGCAGACACCAGTTGAATGGGTAGTTGGAAGATCATTTTTCTTTCGGGCATCTCTTGCCCTTGAGACACGCAGCTCCGAAGGGAAAAGGTGCTCTTATTCAATTAGACCGAAGCAAAGTTGGTTTAACTGATGGAAACACATATAAATCATTTATTAAATCACCTGCTTTCATCCAGCCCCGACGTAAGGGTCTCGAATAATATGTTCCCCAAATGCATCACTGAAGTGTTTAGATTCTAGTTTTGTCAAAAGTAAACGACAACCATGCTCTCTTGTTTGCATTTTTGAAAGAATATGATGATTAAAAACATGTCTGGCTCCCAACACAACCGCACTGTCGCTCCTCGAGCTGTAGTTGTTTGCAGCTGCTCCCTCCAAAGATCACAGAACAATATCAACGCTGGATCTGTCGTGTTTGTACAAATCTAAGCCTGTTTACCCATTTTAGATAGAGTCCTTCACATTCACCTCCCTTTGCACCCGCACAGCAATACAGTACACAGTTACGCACACACTCTCTCCACCACGAACCCCTCCTCAGATGACCTTCTCTCTCACAATCCTCACAATCCCTTTTATAATTTGCCGCTCTTTGAAGTCATCGACTTCCTGGGGGGAGATTTTCCTCTTCAGCTACACGGGTTATGTATTGTTGATGTTTCCTCACCCTGTCTTCAAAGCCCTCTTCATTTCAGGGGATTTTGGTGTCCTTTTTTTCCTGCTACATGACTGGGCGTCGTCACCGCCTTCTGTGCAGCCTTTGGAGCACGCTCAGGACTCCGCGCATGTTGCTTTGTTATCATTGTTCCCCTCTTTCTTGAGCTCTTGTCTGCACAATCGTCTGCCTCTTCTTTGATCATTTTTTTTTTTTTTTTTTACTTTTTTCAGTTTTCTGTCTTGCATTTGTGCTGATGTGCGGTTTCTCTGTCCCACAAGCTTCAAACCTAACTTGTGCAGGTGAAATCTGGCGAGCTTTGCAAACCCAATGCACTCAGCCTACCCCGATTACACTATCTGCAGATAAAGATGTTGCAGTGCAGCATTTGCTCGAAGGAATGCCTGTGGAACAGAAATTTAAATAGGTCTTTAATTATTGTTACTGCTGCTTGTTTTCTGTTGAGTAGAACAGCCCTGTGGAATAATGATGTTTGCCAGCTTACAGTTCTTTAATTTGTAGTGGATTAAGCGCCGTATCTCTGTGGAGGTTGAAGATTAAATCTTATTCGTTTGAGATAGTCTGGTGAAAAGGAGTGGGCTGTTTGTTATGGTATTACCATCTTGTTAAAGGAAAACTTAACTCCTTTAACACTGTAATTGGCTTTTGGTGGTGGTTTTGGATATTTACTTACTTTTGCCAAGCAATGCAAAATATGGATAAGAGATGTATTTCTCAAAGTAACTGAAGGGATTCTGGTTCTAGTTCTGAAATTCTGAAATGATAGATTTGTGAACATTTAACATTTTTATTATTATGTAAATTATTATCGGAAGAAGGACAGTTGAATCTATCATGGAATTAATATACTCTTGTAGCTGTGGTAGACAGTTTGACATCGCGTCTCCCAAATATTTCCACGGCTTTTATGTTGTGGCTCGACAGGAAAAAAAAAAAAAAAAAAAGGCCGGCTCTCAAGAAAAATGCAACTGTGAATTAAGAGGGGGGAAAAAAAAGCCCAAAATCAAACAGCCAAAAGCTCCTCTGATACTTAAATATGTTTAACCTCGACATGGAAATCGCACGAACAGATATCCATCGTAGGAGACCTGAATGCAATGCAGCCACAATAGTTGTCATGATATCAAAGAGCCATCAGCCCTTCAGCAATACTCGTGTTACACTTGTGCTACGATCACAGCTGGGTGATATTCACAGCTGTATCCGTCGCCTCCGCTTCCTGAGGGGAACAGAGGGGGTAGTTATGAACTGCTGGCTGCCCATTGTACCATGGTCCTTGTCTGAGAGCTGGCATGACCACAGCGTGTGCCTGAAGAGGGGGCTCGAGTCGCTGCACTCGGTGGAGATGTTCTTTCACAGCCCACTGCCCAGATGGCCGGCAATTATTATTACGATCCATCTTCCACCATAGGGTCAAAAGAGCCGGAGGAAGAGTGGGCTGGCAGATTCTTTCTCCAGTGCTCTTACGCACAGCTGTGCAGGGCTGCCAGTGAGAAATACTCCGACTTCGGCGCCGAGCTCGTTCGGCTTGGCCCGTAATTGTGCATCTGTAACAGAAGCGTGAGGAGTGTGTGTGTGTGTGTGTGTGTGCGTGCGTGTGGGCCTGGTTAACGGCATCGACTGGAAGCTGACTTGGATGTACAAACCGGAATAAATAGAGGTCGAAGTCATCTTGTACGGTGCTAAAAGTGTCTATAAAAATGAAATAACCCCAGTGACTCAACCCTGTTAATTGCTCTTTGGTTACGCAGTAGATTTTAATCACCGTAGCTGGAAGCCTCTGCCACTGACAATGGCGATGGGCTTTATTGGAAACGAGGATGAGATGGAAGTGCCTAATTACCGCCATTTCAATATCTCTGAGGCCTTTGATAAAGAGAAATGGCAGCTTTTGGGGAGCAGGATATTGCTTTTACAAAATCCATTGGGTGCAGGAGATCTAATATTGACTGCAGGGTGTGAAGGAACTCTGTTTTAGTAATAGCCTGTCAAACGAAGGTCCCCCGCCTAAAATATGGGTCCCTTTATTATTCCAGGCATCATCTTTGGTCTTATTGTATAATAGCTGAAATCCCTTCACCCCATGACGCTAAAGCAGGGGTACCTGTCTGCATAAATTGCTTGATCCTTTGTGCATAAACATTTTTCAAAATAATGATAAAAAAAAATAAATAGGTTGCCTGATCTCCTCCAGCCAGCCCCCTCTGGATTATGGTCTCGACTCAGGTCCGTCTCACAAATATGTTCGGCGGGATCTGCGGCAACTCTCAGGCTCATATGAGATTTTGAGGTGTTTGTATGCAGCCAGAGTAAGATCTTCTAAATGTATGACAAAAGGTGTGAAGTGTAGCCAAGAGGGCAGCTGTGTCCCTGATAATTGTACTGAGATGATTTTTCCTACCTGCTGCCCAGGACGCTCAGCATTGGTCCCATCCTGTACGAGACATCAAAGGGTGGATGGAGGGCAGGGACAGCTGCTGGAGCCTGATTGGCTCTGTGTCTCAGCATGGTGCCACACTGCTGTGTGAATCAGAAAATATCCAGTGCATGTGTGTGTTTCTCATAGCCAGACTTATCTCAGCGTTGTCTAAGTGTGTGTGTGTGTGTGTGAGCGCGCGCGTGTGTGTGTTTATGTTTGCTTAGTAATATTAATGGGTTTGCTTTTACTGTCTGATCTGACAAATGATGTGTACTTTTGTACTTATTATAGGATTTACTTTCATTTCTTTTTTGTCTGATATGAATACAATTGTTCTGGATGTTTGAAGTCAACCATAGGGATATTTATCTAAAATAAACCTTTTTAAAAGTTATCAATAATTCCCTTCAAACTTTACCAGAAAGTAACTTAACCCCAAACGTTGCTGGTAAATATTTGAATATATACTAATTTAAAAAATATAATGTGAAAACATGTAGACTGAAATGTGTATATCTGAGTTTCTCTTCATAGTGTTTGCAGGTCCTGTTGTCTAAAGCTCAAACTACATTTCTCACATTATTAAATAGGATTAATTATTGAAATTAACTGTACCGTTTTGTAAGGACTGGAGAAAACGGTTCCTACATGAGACTCAAAAATTGTAACCTCCCATCCTATGAAACATCCCATGAAAGCTCTTTAATTATTCATTTTCTCTTCACCGCCTGCAGCTAATGGCCTCAGCCAGGATGCTGAGAGAGTGTGTCCCATGTGGAAGAAGTGTGAGCCATATGTGTGTGTGTGCATAAACTCAGATAGGTGGACACAAAGACCAGTGACTTCCTCAGGCTTTAAAATAATACCCTCATTACAGAAGGCTCCGGTCTATATAATCAGAGAGAAAAAAAAATTTGACTCTGCCTTTTCTATTTTGGTATGTGTATTTTTGGAGGAAGAGGATCCAGAACTTGAGTATCTTGGCGCCGATTGGTTTGATGATGCAGGAGAGAGGAATGTTTGATGAGGAGTGATGTGGGGTAGTGCAGCAGAGCATGTTTCGCTGCTTGCCTGACCCACTTTACCTCTTATGTAAGGTTTCCTTTGTAAAAAAAAAACAAAAAAAAAACGCCCCCACCAGTAACTACTACCTTTTCCAAGGCCCCCCGTGGACGTTTGCTGGTCAGCGACTGCTCAACGACAGCGTTGGTCAGGGTGTAATCTGTCACCCACGGACTGCGTCACGAGCTCTCTGCTGCTCGTTTCGCATCATATGTTGGTAGAGGGTTGTCTTGTGGTTTGATGGATGGCCGTAATCCTGCCGTGTACTCAGAAATGTCTTCTCTGCCCTCAGGTTGTAGGGGGTGCTGTGGCGATGAGCCTGGCGACGAATGACTCATCCGCAGAAATGAGGCGCGACGTCCTGGCCGCTGTTCTGCTGCCGGTCGCCTCCAACATCTGCCTCCGCCGTCTGGCCGTCAGGTTGGTGCGAACGCCTCACAGAGAAACACCAACAGCGCGATGCAAACCTCTCCGCCTGTCGGCCTTTGTCTCCATCACTCGCTACTCCTTACCACACAGATAGACGCATCTTAATTAGACTCTGACGATAAGCATCTCACTTAATATGCAGCATGCCTTTTGTAAAGCTTTAACGATTTCCCGGGCACGTTTGAATACATCTGCTCCACCTCTGCCCTCCATTTGTGTCTGGCGCAGCTGGTGTACACGGCAAGGCAGGTATACAGCAGATGAAGCTTTCCACAGTGTACACATAAAGCCATGTATGCAAAAAAAGAAAACCCCAACTGTAGTTTTCACAATGAGAACACATACCGAGTATTCTTTTTTTCCTTTAAAGTCCGTGTACTATATCTGTGATTCAAGGCCAGTGGGTGATTATGATTAAGGAGTGCAGAAGAGGCGTGAAGGATGCAGGCTAGTAATTAGATACGAATATTATCAAAGTGCAATCTATGGCCCAGATCACAGTGGTATAATTGACTCCTACAGTCTTTCAAGGCAGTGCCTTTGAATCTCCAGTGGCCTTCAGTAATTCGGTGTGTGGGTCTGTGTGTGTCCGTAGAGTTCTGCTAAAAGGAAATCTCTTCTATTCTGAATATTAAAAGTAACATTTTGAAAAAATAAAAATATTTCAAGCAAAATTATTGTTAAAATGTTTTATAATATATCCACAAGTAACCACAGTGGACTATAAACCATAAAAAACACCGTCTCCCAGAGCAACACAACAGAGACAATGAAGCCATTTGTGATGTGAAACAAAACCTAGCGCTATTCTATTGTTAATGAATTGCAGATTGGCTTTGGTAATTCAATCCGCCAAGTTGTTTGTTGGAGCGTTTACAGCCAAATAAGCTCCATTTCATTGTCATGCTAATGTTTATGAAGCCAACAAAGAGCCAGTATCTCTGGCACATCAAGCCCCCCCCCCCCGGGCGCGGGATTTGTGTCCGCAAACCCCTGCTCTCTTGTTTTTTTCTTTGTCAGAACAGAGCAGCTTAAGGAGTTTTTTTGCTGGGATGTGTTGATGGGTCCTATCTTAATCGAGACTCAACTGAGAATTCAATTAATGGTCGGACTTACCGATTATAAACAGCAACGTTGAAGTCTCGGTGAAGTATATTTTAATCAGGTGATTCCCAAAGGGTGAGGCGGTGGTTTCTACTTTTACTCTTTCCTTCTATGTGTCTCTGCACGGACATTGTGGTGAAGTTCCAGCAGAAAAAGAGCACAACACATTTGTTAGAAAACTGCTCTGTTTGTGTATTTAGTGATTTTTCTAACCTCAGCACAAAATTATGCATTCATGTAGAAAACCATTGCTTAAAGTAATAAATGAGAACATTGGTTTTTTTTTAGGGCTTTTAACACAGCCAGTTTGTGCAGCCTGAAATAATAATTGACAAGTATTTTAATAAAATATATTTATTGGTGTAATTACATCTTTAAAAAAAAATATATATATATATATATATATAGACACACAACTTATGTTATGCAGTGTTTTGCCAACGTTTCACATTGAGAAGCTTCACTGTTTGGTCGAGTTATATCCTCACCGTACCTCCCAGCCATCTTTTTTGCTCGTGTATCCGTATATATACATTAGCAATTGTGGTTATTTTCCCTGAATAATGCAAACGCCTATTTCAATTCCCGTGACACTGCTGTCGTTGCGAGTCTGCCTGTGGTGCATGCCAGAAGACAGCGTGTGTGCGTGCTTATCTGTGTGTAGCCTTCACGGATGTTGGGTTTCAGAGAATATGTCTGTTTCCTCTCTTCCATCCCTCTACTTCTCCCTCTCATATCCCTCACCCTCTTTCAATCATATGAAGTGAGGAGACGAGTAGCTTTGTAAGACTTCATTTTGGTGAATAATACATAGTCATCGTTTCACCTGAAGCAAATGTAACTTCTATTCCATCTCTGAAATGGTTTCGTGGAGGAGTCTTTGAAAGTTGTACTCTCTGTGAAATGACTCCAGTAGTTGTATGTACATTTTTACCCCTATCTGCTACTGCAGGCGTACAAGAAGACAATGGAAAATGTCTTCTGTGCTCACTTTTTGAGGTGCACTAAATCAAGCCGTACAGTCTGCACTTCACCACACTGTATGCAGTCAATTTTAATGATTGTCTTAGTTTTTTCACTGCGAACACAAAAAAAAGGCGAGGAGCCAGATACACAGCAAACCCATGCGCAGTCTGAAGTCATGTTGAAGTTATGTGAAATGAATGTGTTGCATGTTTGATAGATGGCTGTGGCTTGAACCAGAAGAGGATGATTTTTTTTATTTAAAATTGTTTTATATAGTCCGCTCATTATTGACTGAGACATCAGACTTAAAAACACCAGGGAAAATGTGCTTTTAAAGCCTGGGCGCTGTGGTCTCGCCAATTCCTCTCTTCCCCTTCTCCATTTCACTCTCAATTTCAAGGTACATTATCAGCCCCACTTACGAGTTTCATCATGCCGCTACAAAATAAAGGGATTATTTACACCAAACTGCACACAGCAATGAGAAGACCATGTTGTTCTGTATTGTGCAGTGGATAGTAATTATTGATATGTGTCAAAACCACTTACCATGAAACTGTGTCATGGCCATTTTTTTTTCTCCACTTCCCTCTTATCTGCACTGCATTTGCACGCCGGTTGACCCAGCCCAACCTCCAGAGATGTTTGCTTTCCGATCAACAAACCCACTCACTCACTCACTCACTCACTCAGTTAATGATAGTATTACTCTGCAGGAGGCAAAAACAAAGGCTGCAACAGATTATCCAGGGGAGATTTCTACTGCCGTGGGGAAAAATACCATTTAAAAAAAAAAGAAATGTAAAGGGCAATAACAAGCCTGAGCAAACTTTTATTTTTAGTGGAAATGTTGGGATCCAAAGATGGAAGTTTTGCCTCAGTGTAGTGCAACACCGCTTGGAACAGAGCACAGACAATATATTGTAAGGTCTGAGTTCATAGCATTTCTTCATCTGCCGTCTCTTTACACCGACACGTGCCCCAGTGTCTGCAAATAGTGGTGCAGTGTGTTTCCTGAGGCGTGTTGAAATTGAAATGACTTCTAAAATTGAATTAAAATGCCCGTGTTGATGTTGTGGTTGGTTCTTGTTTAAAAAAAAAACACAGCTTTGAAGGGGCCTTGGACACACACGCACAGTGCCACACGGCCGGTTCTCAGTTTCTGTCTGCCTGCTTTTCTTTGATGAGGGCTGGAGGTGTCGGGGCCCCCCGGGGAAGAGGGGAGACCCGGTCACAGTGAGCAGTCTGGGGCAACTCGGCTTTGAATGCCTCGGCCGGTCTTGTCTTCCTCCAGCTCTTTCAGTTTGAATTTGATTATTCCTCCTCAGACTTAGATTGTCAGCATTATTTGGCCTTTATTTTTAGGACATTAGTTGTGTGTGCAGCTGCAGATTTACAGTGATGATAGCACTGCTTGTGTGTGCAGCTGCCTTTGCTTTGTGTTGACTGCATCATCATTTTCTATATCTTTTAACATTATTGCTTTCTGCACTTATCTTTTATCCTTGCAAGGGCATCTATTTATTTCTGCGTAGATTTTATCCCCACCAGTGGAGTGGCTCCCCGAGTGGCAAGGTTAGTAAGTCCCTCATTTTGCTCTGGATAAAAAAATCAGTCCCAATGTTCCCAATTATTTGGCTTACGACCAGACTTACAAAACTAAACTGCTGGGTTTTGCATTCAGTGCTAGTCAGGAAATATCAGTATCAGTAGGATTAGTATTGTAAGGATGGTTTTGCTGTCATTGAGAGCATGTTGCTGATGCTGATAAAAGTTCCAGCTAAAAGCCAGCACAGCCTCCCAGAGGCTTCTGCTGCAGACTCTTATTAATTTGCTCACTACATGGAGCGAGGCCAGTGGACGGAGGGAGTTCACATGCAAGCCAGCGGTTTGTGACATGGCGTCATTTCAAAAATGTCCCAATGGTTTCTGGGGGCAACTACTGCGAGGCAGGCACCAGGCCTTCCTGTATATTTCCTATATATATATATAAATGAGCGGTATTCACGAACTTGGGAGACGAAGACATAACAGCTGGAGCCTGGCTAATGACTGGCCTGTTTGTTTTGGAGTGAACAGATGGAGGAGTGGAAAACCAATGTCTCTCATGTCTCTCGCTCTCCTTCATGGCCCACTGACCCCTCTCTGTCTCTCTCTCACGCGCTCCATGTCTATGGTGACGTC
Organism: Colistium nudipinnis; assembly: GCA_016785305.1. Classification (NCBI taxonomy): domain Eukaryota; kingdom Metazoa; phylum Chordata; class Actinopteri; order Pleuronectiformes; family Rhombosoleidae; genus Colistium; species Colistium nudipinnis. The sequence goes on along the minus strand of JAFBJU010000683.1, from coordinate 54,304 downwards.
CATCTGCCTATAGAGCTTTGCGTAACCTTTTTGCAAGCGCACAGACATTATAATACAAGAGCAAGACGGGGAAACCGCCACGGATGCGTACCTCATCCCTCATCACTGGACGGAGGATCCTTTAAAGGACTCCAATGATGTATGGCTCCTGTGAAGGTGTGCCCCCTCTGATAATGGAAGGTGACAATGAGACACAGGAAAAAGAGCAAATTGAAGCCTAAATGTAGAACCATGTGAAATGATCCATCTTGCCTTTTGTACTTATCAAAACGTATCAAAACGCATTGGTCTGATTTGTACGCTGAATTGTTTTTTGACGACATTTATTATTTATTTAGTCTGATGAATCGGAACGCTTTGTCACTTTCGTTTATTCCAACTACCTGCGGTTCCTTTTTTATTTTGTCTTTATCCCCTATTTTTCCCATAACTTTTCTCCCTCCACTTTTTATTCCTGACTGTTTCTTTTTCTTCCCCTCCCTTGTTGCACTTAGAGTGAATTCCCATTTCTCATTACACTGAGCTCAGCTCCAGTTGGTCGGCGGGGTTTAGATGTGCAGCTCCAAGTCACAGTGGAGCCCTGCAAGTTCAGCCAACCGCACCCACCATTGATTATTTCTCCCGAGTGTCGAGGAACCTCGCTTCATTTTTACATTTCAGGCTGCTCTTTCCTCAGTCAGGGATAGCGCTCTGCCATCAAAACTCTGTCTGTCTCCAGCTGGTGCTCAGCTCCAAATGGACATGACCCAGGCCATCATTTGCCTTTTGATATTGTCACCACTCAAATCCAGAAAAATAATGTTTTGCTAAAGCTGAAGTTCCCTGTGCACTCCATACTCATTTCATATTCATGAAGGGGAAAAGTCAGTCAGTGTAACTTGTAAGGTGGGTGGCTGTTGCTGAGACTATATTCAGTGTCTAAATACAGACACCGAACACCAGCGCTGTCTGTGTACCGACTCTGTATATAGCACGTACTGTATCTAAATACAGATTGAAATTCACCACCCACAGCATATCCAGGACCATACATTTGCATGTTGATGTTGGGAAACGCAATGAGAGCGACGGAGGCAGGAAAGGCCAGTGAATTTGAATTCTGATGCTGATCCGACATGAAACATTATCTCCCCATATTTGCCTTCCAGGGTTTCTCTCCGCGCCACAGACAGTTCTCACACAGCTCAACTATCAACACACGTGTTGTGTTGATAGTTGAGCTGTGTGTCGGTGTGTCTGCGTGTTCACTCAATAAATTGTTGCAGTGTACGGGTGTGCTGCTGCTGTTGTTAATGAACCCCCCCCCCCCACCCCTCTGCCCTATGACACACAGTTCAATGGGTTCCCGCCCTAAGTGGATTAATGGCAGTGGCGGTGAGCACAGAGACTGAACAGATTGTCGTGGTAACCGCGTCTGTCACAACAGCCAGTACGGCGAGTTTTTATCAGGTGATGATTGACTCGGGGACGCGCGTCTTGTTCATTGGAGTCGTGTGTTCCGGTCTCCATTAAAAAGGCCTAGAGGCACAGCAGGCAAGGCCTAATGGATGTGACGTCAGGGTGGAGAGGGAGGAGGAGGGCCATTAAAAAAAGCATCGGGGCAATAAAAGGGCCCTCTGGTGCGTGTGCGTGTGTGTGTATGTGATTTTTGTGTGGGTGTATGAAACCAGATAGATGCTCTGAATGCAGAGCCAGAGAATTTTGCGCCGATACTTCATGCAAATGGCGTATCCACGAATACACAGTGGTGTTCAGAGCTGTATTTTTTGGAGTTTATTGTTTAAAGCGAGTCTCCCTTCAGTGCCGGAGAGGGGGAGAGAGGTGTGAGAGAAAATATAGCGAGAATCCGTATCGGTGTGTGGCCCTGTGCGTCTCTGGCAGGTGTTTGTGGGCTGAAAGAGGATCCACGCATAAGTATGAATTATAAAACAGACGAGGGGGGCCTCTGCTGTGCTCTCACCTGCATAAATGCAAAGGCGCACACACACATTTTTCCACTCCAGTGGTGGAGGAACAGTGCTTTAAGAATGTGGTCTGCATGGAGCCCTCAGAGAGAGCGGGAAAGTGGTAATGAGGGTTGATGGATGGTATTGAATTTGCATCACGGCAAAAAGCAGAGGAGGTAGCGATAGAATGTATGTTTAAAACACTCACTGGATCCCAATGCTCCGTCTGTCTGTGTGTGTTTTATAAGCTGCGAGTGTTTGTGTGGCATAGTCGTCGGGGTTATTTTTTGGAAGTAGAGAGCACTAATGAATCCAACTTACCCAGCATCCCCTGCTGCCTAGCAACCTTACCTCTCAATCACTCTCAATAGGCCCCTCTTATTTATAGAGCCATTATTTTTAGCCCTCTATAATTTCAGCCCCCTGCCTCTTGAAGAAATAAGGGATAAAATATCGAATGGAAAGATGGAGGAAGCAAATTGGACAGAGAGACGGCATGAAAAGATTGAAAAATCTATTTAGGTAAGTTGAAATTTCTTAATACATAGATGAAGTTCTTCCAACATGTTTTTTTTTTTGTTATTATTATTTGTTTAAAGTGGGTTGGCCCAATGGGATCAAAACCCTTCTCCCACTAACCAACACATATTCGGCCATGCCCATTTTTGCAGGAGGCCTTAAATATTTCTCATCCTACAGCTTCACGTATCTGGTTATCTAACACGGGGCGTTATGATAGCCTGAACCAGGCTACGATCTGCCCACAAACACTGTGGCCTACACCTCTGGGAAGCTCATAAATCTTCCCAGTCTTCCCAGAATAGGAGTTTTGTCAAAACAGCAACAACATGCGGTTAGAACACTACAATGACAAAATGAACAGCGACATAGTAATATTGTATAGGGCTGAGGTGAAAATGTTTTCCAACCCCACTTACACACTTACAATGCTGTCCTGGCGGATCAACACTATGACACTATTGACAGCCAAGTACAGTGTTTCTTCAGCTACGACCTCAAAGTCTCACTGAGCCAGCACTATGTCCCGCAGCAGCCTAAACCTCAACCCGGACATAGCTGAGTGTGTGTTTGGTGCAGTGTTGACCATAGGCCGCTGTGTGAAGCTTGGTTGTTGGTCTGAGGTCTGCGTTTTTTCCTCAGGAAATTATAAATTAATTTCTTCAGCGCTGGTGCGGTTGTACTATGGTTGTGATTAGTGGGATATACGGTGACTTGATCTACCACAACAACTGTGAATAGTAGTAGGGCGCGTTGTCGCTGTTGCCCATTTTCGCACAACGATCAGACCATATGCTTGTTGTCAGGGAGTGCCGTTGTTCTGTCTTGTTCACTATCTTAGGTTTATAGTTTTAAACATTGTATTTGACGTGCTGTCTTCACATGTACAGACTGCAGGGGTCTGCTGGAGGGCAGTTACTGTAAACCAGCCAGTATTTAGTTAGATAGATAGAAGTATATATACCTAGGTCATGTTTGAGCAAGATTGATCAGTTCCAGGATGTGTGTTTTTGTTACAGCAGCAAACTATGTGTAAGTTGTCTTTAAGCTATGTGTTTAAATTGGAAATTGGAGTGCTGCGGGATGGACATTTATCGGGTCCTGCAAGCCTCTGTATTAGGACAGTTATGGAACTGGTGCACAGCTCAGGGTGAGACTTTGTCCAAAGAAATGTGGGCACGCACGTATCGGCATACGTGTGTAAGGCGTTCATTTTTTGAAACGCTTCTGACTTGCGATGTAAGGCCCCCCGCCTCCGGGCAGAACCAGGGGAAGAGAAGAATAGACTTGGCGGGACTTGAGTCGGCCATCTGCTCCCGTCGAAGTGGTCAGTTTGAATCAGGTCCTTCCGACCGTCTCTCACACGCACACGCGCGCACACAGACGCACAATCCTATCCTCTCCCTGCTGGCTATCCCTTGTGCTGTATTACACGCACCCTGCATCTGGCTGTCCAGTCTGCCGCGTCCCGTGGCCATGTGTCTGCACTTCTGTTCAGACGCTCTGAGGTTTCAAGGAGGGTTGGTCGGGGGGGGCTCATATTGATTCATACCCGCGAGCAATGTGCCGAGAAGCTGCTTTCATAATCCTCCCTCGTAAATAATTCACCACTCGCCCCTCACAATTTCATCGGCACCTACGTATAGAGAACAATCTCCCTCTGAGTTGCAGCGGCATTAATAACCCACAGGAGGGGAAGGGGCTGATGAGGCAGCAGATGAGCGAGCAGGTGGAATTGAGTAAGAGCGATGATACCTTTGTTCAAACCCAATATCTGCTGCTGTGGGCCACTTCTGCATGCCTCTGTGCATTTCCAGAGAGGACAGTGTAGTAACTCCGGGCCTGCAGGGCGTGAAACTGGGGTTTGACTCCGACGCCTGATTTGTCAGACATACTGTTTTCCAATGATCATTCGGACCTGCTGGCTGCTATGGCAGCAGACACACTCCAGGACACTTTCGTTTTCTTCTCATCGCCCTTGTCATTCCTTGGCTATGTCCTCGTGTCATTTCCTGCAGGTGCTTTTCGATGTCTTCTTCCGTTTGATTGGTTGAATTTATACGTTGAATTCAGTAGCCTGGTAAGTGTCCTCCATGCCCCCTTTAACAGTCAGTTCTGTAACAGGAAGCGGACAGCGCTGTGCCACATGTGTGTAACCAGAAATGGGCTACTGTTGTTGCTCTGTCATGTTAACACACACTCTGTGCCAATAAGTCTCTTCTCGGAGATGTCCTCTGTTGTATTTAGCCAGTGCCAGCTGCCATCACAATAGAGAGGCGGCACTGTCCAAATATGACAACCAAACACGGCACCGGGACATCCCTGAAAGGCCGGCGTGACAGAGTTCCTCCACAGCGATCAATGGGAGGATTTTGATCTCATATCCTGGAGGCAATTTTGGCAAGAGTAGAGGAAGGAAGGAGAAATGAAGCCATGTAAATGGATTCGGACTGTCACACAGTTGTGACTGTTTTGGCAGCTTAAACAGACTCACAGGAAAGTGCTGTCAGACCAGTCCACTGAATGAAAGCTTCATCAACGGACTTGCTTTTGAAATTGGTCGGGTTGCATCAACCACAACACTTTTCATCATGATTGCCATCGCGGAATAATGCAAAGGGCTATTACTGTATATTCAGTCAAACACTTTGCTGGTCATTAACAATCATTAAACAGCTTGAGGTTTTTAGACCAAGGACTGGGTCGTCGAGAGACTTTGGCCTTGATGTACTGTGTGCGTGTGTGTGTGTGTCTGTGTGTATGTATGTATGTATATATATATATATATATATATATACACAGTATATATATGTGTGAGTGTGTGTGTACAGTCATTAACGGCTGATTTTATTGTCGACTGTAGCAATGGTAAATTACTGCCCAACTATTTAAATAGCTGTTATATATTTGATTGCATGGCTGTATATGGCGAAGGTTTCTGTGCTGGCAATATATCCGCCTGGTATATTTGTCAAAGGTAATGTTATTATTGCGTGCGGGGCAGTAAATCTGCACTCCAAAAACCGACTGTTGTAGGTCCCTTATTTTGAAGTAATAACTCATCTCCAATTCCTGTGAATAATCACATAAACAAAGTGGCGCTTATTTCTCTACTGCATATTTGTCATCTCAAAAAGTTAGCGTGGCATAAAAAAAAAAAACCCAAATTATTTGGAGAGTTAAATGGAGAACTTCAGATACTAAGGCTAAATTTAGGCCCGTGTCGTGCTGAGGCATCCAGGTGAAGAAGGGAAAAAATGAGACTCCCTCCAGTTAAAGTGACTGGTGGTGGCTGTCGGTGTGTGTGGTGAAGGGACATACTTCGTCGTTGCGAAAAGTAAATTTGCTGAAAATAAATAGGAAGCCACAGCCAGCGGGCAAAAGTTTGATAGGAAACAGCCTTTGTTTGCTTTCTGTACAGTTTAAGCAAAATCATTATATGGAATTAAGGTAATGCAGATGCAGATGGTGTGCAGTTTTAACAGATATTACGAAGTAATGCAAATCCTGTCCTTTTACACAGATCCATGGCAAATGAGTAGTCTAAGAGTATTATTGATTCATGTAATTCTATATTAAAAAGCGAGTTCTTTTTTTTTTTTTTTACTTTGTACATATTGACTTATAAATTATCATGAGAATGATTTAATTCAGTTCATATTAACTTGCATCATCACACTGTTTTATGAACTTTTAAATTGCTGGCTTTAAGTCATGACTAGCTGCGATATCCGTTAAATGTGTATTTCCGGCCTTTTTTATCCTGAGACTCAGTTGAAACAACAGAAAATCTAACTTGATATTTTCACAACTGTTGAGTAGGTGATAGCTCGTCAGTTTGTTGTATGGCAAATCATGTGAAAAGTTATTTATTATTTTTTCACCAAAGAACTTTCTCTCAATATGTAACTGTCCACCCATGTGTGACTGTTGTACCGGTTTTACCACTCGCGCCTCGTCCATTATTTGTATATATATTATATGCTGATGCTATGTTTTCTGTTTGCACCCATGTTGATTCCAAATTCCGATGTCTGTTGCGAAATGTGTACACTGTTGAGTATGGAATCTTGTGTGTCCCTGGCGGGGAGAAGGACCAAATGGGATTTGCAAACAGGAAACTGGAAAAAATGACTTGGATCTTCCCTCTTGTCTTAAGTCTCAGTTTCTATATCGGTCTCTGTTTCTCTCTGTATCTCTCGTGAGCCATATCTCTCCCCCTCCCCCCTTTCGGAACAGAAAAGAAGGCACTGGCAGAGATCGAGCACAGCAGAATGGAGGGGTATTGCAACTTCATTTACTCTGCCTGTTGAGTATATGCTAATTGAGCACTTGAACTCAAGAAAGAAACTCATCCCAGTGTTTATTAACTGGTGCTGCTAATCAAATCCGGCGGAGGTCTTCTCCTCCCGGGGAAAGGATTGTGAGGGGAGTGTTTTGCCAGAATGTAAACATGATTAAGTACTTCTTGGAGACCTCCTCCGAGGTATGGAGATGCTATAGAGCTGAGCTGTACGTGTGAAGGAGTTGACGGCCTGCGATGTTGTTGCAGCGTCTCTCCCCCTGAGGCCCCGCGTCGGCCGTGCCTGCAGCACAGCAAACGCGGCTCTATCAGCCCACTGCTGTCTGATAGCAAAATTACACACCCATACACACAAACTGCCATACCGCTCAGGGGCAAGATCCCCCCCCCCCCCAGGCACGATAGAAATTTTCGCTCGTAAGGAGGTGTTCATGAGCCTGAGTGGGTGCTTTCTGCCTCCGTGTGGGTGGGCAATTTCTGTTTATAGCTATATACGCGTTGAGAGCAGACACAGTGAGAGCCTTCGTTTTCCTTTTGCTGGCAGTTGGGAAAAATCCCCTCCCCTAACATGTTCGCATTAAATGCAAGCGAAAGGCCAGGATGAGTCGTCGGTGCAGGGCCTGTGCGAAGCACTGTGTCATCCTGGAATGTGTCCAGGGATATTTTGGTCACAGTGGAGCTCAACCCGAGGCAGTTGAGATTGGAACAGCGTATAAAAAAAACCCCCATCTTATTGCATGGAATGTGAGTTGTTTTTTTTGGGGGGGGGGCTCCACTTCATTTTGGGGTGTAACTGCGCCATGAGTTTCTCATTCCCCTGTGATGGCACTTTGCTGAAGTATCTCAATACTCTGGTGGGGTTTTTTTTTAGCACTGGGTATACATTAATAAAAAGATTGTAGGTGTTTTATTCTCGACGGCTTTTTCTGTCCTCTTTCAGTTTGTGCCTGTGGCTGACCAACTTCACACAACTTATGCCTGTGCTATCCCCTGGTCGCAGTGTAGCAGGACTGGGTTGCGCACGAGTGTGTGTATGTGTGTTTTTTTTTGTTTTTCTTTATCGACTGGCAGTGAGATGAACGTATTCCGTAACAGTGCGCAGGAGTCGCATCGATTTCAAAATACACGACTCTGAGAACACGGCTGGCTGACTAGCCTACACTCACAAACACCCTCTTGCCTCGACGTCTCTTTGCTCCTCTCATCACATCTGCACTAAGAGAATGTAACTTCTTCTTTTTATATTGTATGCCTTTATCTCTGACTGTCTTGTCCTGTTTCTTTTGGTCCATCTCTCACTGGTAGACTCAAATACTCACTGTGCTCACACATACGTTCACCAGCTGCGCCAACTCATCCTGTCACTCTCATGTCACCACAGACTATCTTCCATCGCAGCAGGTAGCGGAATCCCACTCTCCTATTTATGTTTTTTTGCTCTCCTTGTCTTATTCCTTCTGCTTTTTCCCCCCCTCAGCTTTCATTGCTCTTTCCCTTCACACCTTATCTGGTCCTTTCTCTTTTTATATCAGCTCAGCTCAATGACAGAGCCTGTCACCGTGGAATGTATCCTCCCAGCTGAAGGCGAAGTGTTGGGCCGTTTGAGCCTGTCATAGCACGCCACTTCAACTCCAAAAGCTTCTTTCCCCCCCCCCCCCCCCCCCCCCCAAAAGCTTCTTTCCCCCCCCCCCCCCCCTCTTACACTTTGCGTTACACCTAACAACAACTTGCCCCAGTGTAGAACCAGAATAACAACTTCTGCATGCTTCTTTACCCCTGTTCCTGTGGCAATTTGGCACAATTTGAACCTCAGCGATTTTGTATTGCTCTGACAAGAAGTCTAGATCTAGGGGGTGGGCCGAAATTAAAGAGAGGAGTTAGGAGGTGATGAAGTCGGAGCAATCTGAGAGAGCAGACTTTAAAAAGAGATTGGGAGAGAAAGAAAGAAAAAGACGGATGTAGTGTTAAGTGAAAGATTGCTGCACATCGGGTAGAACAAATACAGTTTGAAAAAAACAGGAACAGGAAAAAATATCGACTTTAAAAAGAAGGAAAAAAGAGACAAAGATGGATGGGTTTAAAATTGAAGTTTGGTCGTAGGAAGCTTGAAGGAAAAACAACCGGCCGAGACGGAAGCGGGGCGGAGTAAACGGAGGAAGCCGACAGGGGACAGATAGTGGAAAAACAAAAACAAACAGCTCAGTGATGGATGGTTTGTTGGGACATGCCACAATCGGCATCAGAATCAAATTGATTCTCAAGTGAAATTGAGTCCGAGGTGTGTTCTTCTAAATAATATCACCGTAGGACAGCGCACACAATAGCTTTTCCTCATCGAAAAAAACAAAGACCAAAGTGAAATGTGAGCAGCGGTGATTAAAAGGCAATGATCGGAGGATAAGGGATCGGAAAGATAAACACCAGCAGAGAGGCGGCCGGCCGAGACAAGACCCTACACAACCATAGGCAGTCGCAGATGAGCCTCTGCTCGCGTTTGTGTTTGTTGTTATTGCACAGAGAGCGGTGGCGTCAGCACACAGACACGCACTCGGGGCACAGTAAGTCAATCTCAAGGCATCCTGAGTTTGGCAGCAGTGGTGCACGGCTATTGGAGTCTACTGCTGACCTGCAGGTGCTGGCGTTCACAGCCGCCTGACACTCGGCGTCACTCGGAGCTCTGCGAGAGAGGCTTTCCCCACGGTGCGCTGAATGGACGGTCAAAGGACGGGGTGACGTGCCAGAAAAGTTCCTCGGAAGAATTGCCAACAGATAATCCGGAAAGTTTCCAACTCGCGTCACTTTGGGGATCACGCGGGAAGTGAGCGAGCTGCCGTGTCGTGGTGCAGCGTGTGTGCCTGATGCACATTGAGAGAACGCCCCTTGCTGTCCAGATGAAGCAGCTGACCAGGCCGCCGTTGGCCAACGCCGAGTCACGTCGTTTTCCCAGCGAGCCGCTTCGGCCTCCGCTCACGGCTGCTGGAGGATGATGCAGCAAAGCGGGGCTCCCCGGGGGGGGGGGGATAATTGTAGACAGGCATCATTCTGCCGCTGCTTGTTATTCATACATTTTTACACCAGTTGTAGTTACACCCTCACTTTCATTGCACGACCAGACTGTTAATATATAACAGTCAATAACAATACAATGCAGTTTCACAGGGAGTGGAGAATCAAACCCTTGACAGATTTTTTTGTTTTCATCCTCCACCGATTGTGGGTGGATGCAGGTGGAAAGTCCAGGGGAGGATCTTTCTTTTGAAGTAAAACCCCTTTTACTCAGCAATCCATATACTATCCGCCTCTATTTATTCCTGCGGTCTTTGTCCTTTCTGACATGGAAATGTGCTTCAATCTGAACTGAAGTGTCGTGCAACAATTTGCAGTTTTTGTTGTGAGTGGCCCCTTGTGATTAAAGCGTCAGCAGTGTCGGCATCGATCTGTGGGAGTGCGTGCAGAATAAGATGTGCACTTAGCGCTGTTCTTCTACGCAAATAGCAATTATGGAAAGCGGCGGAAATTGTAAATTAGTTGTAATAATCTACTTTGAGCTGTATGTTATGAAGTTTTCAGGAGATCAATTCATGATATACCATTTATAGTATACATTAAGCTGCTTTAATTGTGTATGTTCACACACATACATGATTACGTGTGTGTATACCTTCATATCTATGTCTATATAAGGTATATGTATGTATCTACATAGAAAGATAGAAATAAGTGATGCTAAAAGCAATTTCTCACTTCTCTTCTCAAAGTGAGAGAACAAAGACAACGAAACTTAATTTGGTTAAGTTGGTTTTAATCACCAAAAAAATAGCTGCAAGGCTAAATTGACTCCCATTCAGAGACTCTACTGTATGTGCTCGACTACTGTCACAGGCCATATTTCTTTTTTTTTTTTTTTCTTTTTTTTGCACGTTCCGCATGTTACAGGGATTATACGGTGTGTTGTGTTTTTTAACACACACCGTACACGGCAAGGATTTACAGTACAGCCTGTCATCCATTTCCCACTCTCTCATAATGCGTCTCTGCCCTTTAATCCGAGCTCTGCTGTTTGCTTTAGCCCCACATGACATCAAAGTGAAGAAGTGGTTGAAGAGGAGGAAATGCTCTTTTGCCTCCTGCTAAATGACAGCCTGTAGCACATCCCTGGCAGAGTCCTTCGGAGTGTGGCTTTTTGTCGCGCAGGCACCACCACCCACACACACACCGCCCCCCTCCCACCCTGCCGCCAACGCTCCCCAGCAGCTCGCCATCCCCTCCCTTTCATCCTCTTTTCTGGCCCCCGACTCTTATCTGCACTTCTGTGAATGGGACGAGGTCTGGCCGGCTCCCTGGCATTATGAGGCCAGAGGGGGCAGACGGAATAGACAGTGGGGCTGGCGATGGCTGGGGGAGGATCACAGAGGCGCGCTGAGGCCGAGCTCCCGGATTCTTTCTTATGGAAATTGAAAAAGTGTAACCTTGCCCAGAGTGTGAGTTGGCACAGGGACAGCTAGATGGGTGTTCTCTCTGCTGAAAGGAAAGGATCCTGGGGGAATCAGATTTTGAAGACAGATTTTTTCTGTATGTGCACAGGGTCTGAGGTTCCACTGGTCAAAGACGAGGTCATTGGATATGGCCCCGCTGACCATGCAGGGGTGCAGGTTGTCAGCAAATCCGTCTGGCAACCTATACCAGTACGCCCCAGAGAGTCTTTGTCTGTCAGTGAGGAACAGCGCTTCTCTCGTGATCCACAGGTTGTTACCCAGAAGGCCAGACACAACCCCAGGATTGTGGCACCGTCTGGACTACAAGTATCCTTTCATTCCTTTTCTTCAAAAGCACTCTAAGCTCTGCTCACAATGGTTAATGCACCTGTGTGTGGAGTAGTGATTATGCAGCGAGTACAGTGAAGAACATCAGAGTGCTTCATTTCGGGGAAAAAGAAGAATGACTTTCATGTAGCATGATGGCAGAACAAACCGTTTTATGGGCGGGTGGCCTTCAAACACCGATACACTGTATATCCACATGTTTATGTTTGTGGACATCGAAACGACATTTAGGTTCTCGTATTACTCTAGAATTATTTTTCCAGCAAATGAAATACACATTTTATATATATATATATATATATATATATATGACTATACACAGTCTGACACTTTGGAAAACACGCAAATATTTACTTTCCTCTTTGAGCCAGATGAGATTGATGCAGTGCTGTTCACTACAGGACTGAGCTGGAGTCCTGTAAACAGAAAATGTAGTTAAATCATTTAGCAGCAAGGAATCAGTCATATCCACGGCCCTGGAATTTCGTGAGGACTACATTAGGGTTTAAGCTAATCTAATTTTACCATTTAATGTCCTCGTGACCTGGCCCGGTGCACTGCTTAAGGAGCACATCATTTCACTTTATGGATTCTATCTCCACTGCAAAACAAATAAGACGCGGGGCTGATATTGCTTTCGTTTGGAGTTTTCATTTGTTGCATGACTGCTTTCATGGGTCAGTGTTTTTCAAAGTAAATTACAGTTATGGGGGGGAAAAGTATGATTGGACAGTGGTGGTGAAGTATTTGCCTCCACTCGCTGTGGATTGGAAAAGCTTCAAAAGTGCAGGTTAGCCGCGGGAGATTGTGCAAGACTGAACTTGTCCTGAACTTAGAGGAGAAAAGATCTTTCCTGTGACAGCATGAGACTCAACTTGGTTAAGGAAACCTCGTCGTAGATGATGAGAGACTATCTGGCAGTATGAGAAACCTGCTGTACGCGCTTGGCTTGTTGAAGCATGTTAAGGCTGCCAGTCTTCTCTGACTGCATTACTCTCAAATTCGATAGAGTGAGTGTTGATGAGTCAAGGGTATCCGTACCAACAGTGCTGAGGTAAAAGTACTGAAGAATTGTGTTGTTGCTCTTTAAGGTGCTGCAGTGTGACTGGAGCACGTAGACACAGAGTACAAAATCTAACAAAATGACTCTGTCAATGAATTAATAATAGAATCTAAGCTTTCAATCACAGTAATTTGTTTCTTGGGACAACCTTGGCAGGAATTGCAACCTCAGGTGTTTTTACAGATGTGTGTGTGTGTGTGTGTGTGTGTGTAAACACGGCCCCTCTTGATTTGAGGATTATATTTCAGTGTTCCTTGCATGCTGTCCTAAACTCAATCAGGTTTCACAGGGAACATCAGTTAACAGCTGCCTTAGAGTCATTTGAGATATTAAAACGGATATTCTCCTACTCTCCGGTATCTAGCATTTAAAAAACGATATATATTACATTTCTGGTTTTCCATCTCTGTATGCATATACATGAGAGGGGGGGGGGCGAGAGAGAGAGAGTGGGGAGCTGTGGGCAAGATGAAAGATAGAGTCCTGGTCTGTGTTCCCTATTAATGAAGGGGAAAGAAATCGTATTATAGAGATGCTTTGATGTGGACCAGGTGAGAGGAATCCCAGCCTGGCTCTCGCTGCCAGATAATTCAGCTTCTACTTGGCTTGCTGGTTTCCTATGCAAAAGGCACACTGCTGCTTCCTTAACCATTTCCCTGTCAGCCTGGCTCATTAGGGGAAACCTTTTACTATGAGGGGGCTAATTTTGACAGACATGAAAGCCTGTTTGATCTCTCCTGCTGCAGTCATTTGCAAACTGTGGTTTCGGGGCTGGCAACCGATGCTTTTTGTTTTGACTCTTGGATCCCAGAGGCCACCCGCGTTTCCGACATCCGACGTGGCGGCACGTTGTGGTCGTCATACGAGTGATCTGGTCGTTAAGTCTCAGATTGTTAGCTGTATTTATGGTAGTATATACATGTCACAGTAGCAAAGGCATAATTGGCACTATGCAAAGGGTAACCGTAATGGGAGGTGGTGCTAACTGTAAACTTTTGGATTGTGTATAAAAGACATGCACAAGTAAGGCATGGTCACAAATTGTTTTTTGTTTTTTTTATTGTAATTCATTATACTGTTCATGTGAAACATCATACGATCTATTAATTCATCAATTTCATGTGTTTCTTATGAGGATGTTGTTCTCAATTATGACTTTCTCCTATATTGTTTATCGTTCCTTGACTCTTTCTCTTCTCTTTTTCTGAGGTGAAAAAAAAACAAATACCTCAAAACTCTGAAAGCTGATGTCCAGTAGTGGAGTAACTGCAATGACGGGAGGTCAGGAAAAGGTGAGTTGTCGGACATGTAGGGAGGAAATTAAACTTGCTGTGATGCAGCCGTGCCTCTACCCCCACACTACTACTCAGCATCTTTTTTCCAACGCACACACTCACACACAAAATGACACCATTGTGGACCACAAAACAGCTCGAGCAGATATAATTACCATCGCTGTCTAGTATTATGCCAACGTGGAACAGGGGGACACAGTGCCAGCAAGAAGACAACTCACTCCTCCAAGTCCCAAATAAGTCATTATTCCCCTACTTGTTTTCGACCGCCTCACCCCCCTCGCTCTTTTTTCTCTCTCCTTCCGTCTCACATTTGAAGCATTTATAAATAAGCCCTGTTAGATTGCCCATTATTTCTGCCTCTTCTACAGTGCTGACAGCCGCACTACGTTGTAAGCATTGTTGCCAAATAAAACGTTCGATAATGTTCCTGTTTTTTCTCTGCACTTAAGCGAGGGAATTGTGTAGCCTACTCTCTCTCTCTTTTTTTTTTTTTTTTTTTTTTACAGACATGATAATATTGATGACAATTCCTCCTTCTGTTTTCAAGGTAGAGCTTTTCTTTTGTTGTTTGTTTGTCAACCCAACTAAAGTTGTAAAACTCTTCTTTTTTGGAAGAGGATATTAAAAGACACAAAGTCGTAGTCAAAGTCGATATGTTTGGAATCTGTGCCCAAAAGAGATGTCAGTGGGTCTTTATTATGTCATTGTTATTATCTAGTGACTACATACCATCACAGTCGTGTATTGATTTGAACCCATAGCTCCTCCAGAGGATTTAAACTAGAGCGTTGTGTATCTCCCACTTAAGCACATTTTTAAACCACGTCTGACCCTGCCTCTGGTTTCAATCAAGTTCAAGACTGACCCAGCTTGCTGAAAAAAACACCCCATTTCATACCTATTTTCAGTGGGTGAATTATTTTTATCTCCATCTGGCCCTCTGCCAGTGTGCTCTAGTGCACCGCTCCCTCCTGCAAGGTCCTCCTTTCTATCATGGGAGCTTTTATGATTTAGGACAACTACCAATTAGAGAAGACTTGCTAGATGTATATTAAATATGCAAACAGCTTGACAATCTGCAGAGAAATAGCACAAGCACGTAATGCTCGGATGACTAATATCCAGCTATCTGCAGTCATTTATGTTTAAAATGAAAAGCCATTGGGTTGGGAGACAGTAGCTAATGTGCCATAGTTTTATTTCCCATTTCTAACATTTCACTGCTTACTTACATACTGTGTATTCAAATGTTTGACACCCCCCCCATAATTAAACAGGTAGGATGTTAATGCTCGATATTCTGAACCCACATGAAACTTTAAAAATATACAGGAGTAATGGTTAGTGTTTCTCATAATGTGCCCCCTGTGAGATGTGCTTCCGTGCTGATTTGTAATAGCCTGAGGCTACATTTATAAAAAATAAATAAAAAAAATAACCTTTTTTTCCCCCCTCTCCTGTTTAATATCAGTGTCACTCAATACCATTGCCACCATGCCTTAACACTGTGATAGATTTCCTCTCCACAGTGGTGTGGAGTATTACGGCAGACGTTTTCGGCATCCCGGAGGCCCCCAGGGTCCGAGGTAATACTTCCCTCTCAAAATACTGTGAAGATATTTAAATGATGGAATTAAATGAAATGTATTTGTCATCTGCCACTCTCCATTCAGGATGAAGAGCAACTGCGTGAACCTGATGAAAATTGAGAAGCAACGTTAATCGATAGAATGTAAGTCTGCAGCCAAGCCAGTGGAGTGAGACTTGGGCTTTGGCAGGCCTACAACTTCAGGAGTGACCTCTGACCTGAGCTTATCAGCCCCTGCTGCCCCGAGGCCAGGGCCCCCCTCCCACGGTGAATGGGGTCAATAGGCAGGGCACCTGGAGAGGAGCCGACCGTGAGTAAGACTTTCTACATCTTTGTCCTTCCTTGGCAAAGGCCACACACACTGGGAGTGAAACAATTAGATTTAGACTTTCTGTTTCTTCAAATTTTGTGTGCACAGTGTACTTTTCACACACCGATAATGCAAAAGTTCTGGGTAAAATGCAACATGTTAAGTCGCACAATAATTAGATGCAGAGCTGCTACATCCTGCTTGGTTACATAACGTCTTGGTTAAGCTTCAGGGGAACTGCTCATGAACACCCAGTTTCACTGCACACAGCGATATTCCCCTTAATCAGCTGAAATTGCATTTTTCTGCCAACTTTGCTTTGCCCTTTCCCAACTCCTACTATTAAACTTTTATTGGACGGCTTTCTGCTACAGTCCTTTTAACAGATTCAAATGTATTCCACTGAAATGTATTGCCCCCTTGTCTCTCCACGTTGCACATGGATACTTCCAAAGGCTTTAGTATATTAACAGCCCTCGGGAAAGAGCCTATTAGCATGTGAGGTTTTCTTTTGACTTCTTTAATTATAGATTGTGCTTTGCTGCTTTCTGAGTGCATCATCATAAATCTCAGGGCCCCTCTCCCCCCGAATGAGGCAGGATGCTGTGAACAAATCCAATCTGTTAAGGTTTGGCTTTGTGAATGTGCAGCCTGGTTCCCTCATATTTGTTAAGCTATTGTCTTTGAATTATGTGCTTTCCATTTTATATTTTGAATGCATGAGTGCATCTCGGGAATGCTTCTCTGCCCTGGCTCTCAATTGCTTCAAAGTAATACAGCGCATTTTCCTTTGCACTTATCTTTGAATATGATATCGTTATGAGCAAAATAGAATGAAATGAATGATAGCAACAGCCTTTCACCACAAGTCCTCGGATAAGGAACTCAGTCTTTTGTTTTATCATAAAGGGACAGTTCAATCAATTTACACGATGGTTCCCATAAAACAATGTATTCTACTAAACTACATGTTTTAAATAGGGACAAAAACACGTCCAGGCGCTAACAAAGGCAGGGAAGAAGAAGACTGATCATTTGTAATCACGGATGTAGAGAAAGTTTCCAACATTTAAGAACAATTGGCTTTGCAGTTGTTTTATGAAGGCGGAATAGCATTTGGCACATTTTTCACCTCCAAGATACACACAGTGCCTTTTGATGAGTGAGTAAACGTGTAAACAGTTACTCTGTCCGCAAGCATACGCCACAAGGCACCTTTACGTTGTATAGTAAATTGAAACATGTATGAAATAATTCCAGCAGAATGGTTCTCAGAGGGGATGTTAAGAGTCAGCGGTGTTCACTGCACTGAACTAAAGTACACTGTGCTTTGAAATATCACTTAAAGCTTGTTATTACAAAGCCTATGTGTAATTAAAGTAGCAACACAAAGTGTTCTCTTATTGCAGCATTAATGCATTCCAGTGGCTGACAATGTTGGACTTTATTTAAATGTTTTAGGACACCTTGCCTTGTGCAGTGGATTTTGTGTAGTTGATTATTTTAGAATGTACAGGAGTGCAGGCTTTTCAACAAAGATGCATTTCTGGTTTAGTTTGTACTTTACTCAATGCATTCCCAGATCATGTGTTTTTTTGTTTTTTTTTATAATAGCAAGCAATTGTAAACATTTGAAATGGTAGAACAGACTGCCCCCACGGATACTGAGAGAGACAGTTCCAGATCCAAAGCATCAGCCTTACTACATGATATTATCCTACAAGGATTTGGTGGCAAAAATAAAAATATCAATTTCTTTTTATCTAGACATTGCATTGATGGAGCCTATTTAACACACCTCTACCTAGAGCACATCAACAAACCAATTTATTGATTGTCTCTGACTGATCTCACAAATATACATTAGCAATGATTTTTTTTTTTTAACCGTTCTTTGTTTTTTGTTTGTCTTTCAGCCACTATTTTCAATTTTACAGACAGTATGGAGACTGGAAAAAAAAGAGATTTTACTTTTGAACATTCAAATATAACGCCAAAACATCCACTTTCAAGTGTCATAACAAGATACATGAACAAAAATACAGTTTGTGTTTTCCCCATAGTTGCAGATTTACTCTTCAAATCATTGTTTAGGGGCCTTGCAATGTAAAACATATCCAGTATTCCGGTAGAAAATAAGTGGTCCCTTCAAATACCACTGCAATTCAACTGAGCGAAACATGATACATTCCATATGTGGCCAGTGTAGCTCCTCAAACACCGATTCAAAGTAAAGCTTTAATTCCACAATAAGAGGAAACGGCACTCGATGCAAAATGAACATTAAATTAAACGGTCTTTGGTGGTGCAGACGTTTTTTCACAGTTTGGAGTGCGTCAGTAGTGATTTGGTCATGTCCTTAGCCTCCCCGGCTGTTCGGACTCTTTCGTACCCTAGAACAGACATGGAATGGTGACAGTAGTCCTCGACTTGTTTGATCTGCTGAATGCTGAGCACTGTTCTCCATGCACTAGCAGCATGTGTGGCATTCCTGGATGAGACTATGAATGGCTTGGAGGAGGAGCCGGAGCCACTGGTCATGTTCAGTGCAAACGACTCGATGTCGTGGTTGCTGGTTAGGTTGGCAAAGCGGTAGATGTTCTGCAAGATCTTAACTGGGTTCTCGACGAGGTCTTCGTAACGCACAGCCATGTACTTCCCCTTCAGCCAGCTGGGTGGGTTTAAGGCAGTCCTCAAAGTCCTGGACGTGCGGTCACAGATCACCTCCATGGCTCCTATGGAGTGGTAGTCTGAGCCGTCCTTTTTGTTGGCTTTGTGTCCAGGGTCCACGAAGGGTATCCGGCGCAGTTTGGGGTCCCTGCTGCGGACCACCTGTAAATTCTCCCGTATCAAGCCATGTCTGGATTTGATCCTGGAGTTGGCCACTGCCCGCGGGTCTCTCACGAGGTGTACCACCTTCAAATCCAGGGAGGGGTCCTCCATGAGTGGGGCCAGCACGTTAACATCCAAAATGCGTACCCCTTTAATGACTATGGTGCTGTATTTCAGGCACTCCTCCTCCAACAGTCTAAGGCTTTGAGGAGGGCACTTTTTACACACTTTGTCATCCACCATCCCCACCACCTCTTTCCTGTAGGCTGAGCAAAGAGGATAGGAGCACACAACTTTATTGAGGGTGGCCCCAAATATTCCCAGGGAGGTAAAATTCTTCCCCCCGGGGCTGTTGTAAAGTTGGAAAACAGACAGATCACAGCGGTATAAGGAGCTGAGCATGTCCCTGGCTGCCCCTTGCAAAGACACTGCATCGCCCGGGTACAGTTTCTGCCAGATGTGCCACATGGGCTCGTACAAGAAGAACACATCAGGATTCTGGTTAAAAAGCTCCCCGAAAAACGAGGAGCCTGACCTCCAGGTGGTCAGCACATAGATAAGCTGTCTCTTTTTGGCCAGCGAGGGCCTGTAGAGGAAGCGAATGTCAGATCTGCTCTGATAAGTGGTGCTCCTCATCTGGTGATTACACTGCTGTGGCTCTTTAGTCCATTTGTAATTCGCCAAGTTAAGCATAGTGAGGACCAGCAGTAAGAAATAGGCCATGAATAACACAATCCTCTTCCTGCGGAGGACTTTCATCACGATCCCGGGCTGTGCTATTATCTTGGTATGGTTCCTGTATGTCTTGAGCTTCCTTCCAAATCCAGCATCCTTCTCCCAAGGCGCTGTCAACTTCAGTGGCGGATGGTATTGTTTGCCTCTCATCTGTACCTTTGGAGAGTGGCGCTCACCACCGGACAAAGTTCCTTAGCACTGACGGTGTACCAGCACGGCGTGCAGGACGTATGCACCATATACCAGTGACCGATTTGAATTCCAGCTGAGGAGACAATATATTCACCACCGATTCGAATATCCACAACACGATGTCCCGTTTTCACTGCACTGCGCAATGGTCCTCACGGGAGCGACGGATGGATAGAGGAGCGGAGAAGTTGCGCTGGTTCTGTGGGTGGCCTGTGTTGTTCAAAACAAAAAGGCAGAAGCTTTCATCACTAGAACAGACGCCCTGTCTCCCCATGCTCCGCGGAGGCATCCCTGCGCAGTCACCATCTCACGCATCCTTTGGAAGAAAAGAGAACACCGCAGCCCGCTCCAAGACTCGTGTGTCGCAGGCACCGAAAACACAACCGGAGCGCAAAAATCTTTACGCGTCAGCCATGACGGAGCAGCGGATGGCACAGTTTAAACCGTCTGCTTGGAAGGTTTCCCCCCCCCCCCTTTTTTTATTGCTGCTCCTCCGCTCCTTCAAGTAATACACACTGGATTCAATCAGTATACATGGACAAAGACCCCGCCTGTGCAGGGATTCTATTGGCCTGCGTCACGGCGACGTGCGTCGGCGGCCTGCCCCATTGGACGGTGTGCGCGTCAGTCTCCCCGCCGCCTCGACGCTGGCTCCCACGGAGCGAGGCAATGGTAGACCACGGGGAATTGATGCTGTTGTTGTGTTCCGGAGAGCTCTACCTCGCTATCTGCAGCCTGGTAACCAAATGCTCCTCCCTGCCCCTCTTATACTTTCAGATGTGAAAAACATTTAGTGCGAGTGTTTTTTGAGTCTTCCCTATTTTTACCCCGCGCCCATTGTCTTCCAACACTGCTCTTTGTTTAAACTCAAATGTTTTTGTCTTAAGTTGTCGTTCAATAGTTGCCTTTCATTCCCTAATGTGTGTTCTCTTCACAGTGCATTCCCTGCAGTAAATAATCAATATTTGTAATTAAATGGATTTGTTTCTCCCACAACTGCTTCCAGAGAGTAGCCCAGCAGGTCTATAAGAAAAGACACTTTCATACCCTAAAGGAAAAGCCCTATTATTTAGTAAAAGTGTAAACGTGTGTTATGTTCCTGTTGGACATGTTGTGATAAAAATGTAATTAAGTGGAAATAGCTTATTACTCTTCATCTGCAGTAATAACACGGTGGAATTCTCTTCTTGGATGTATTGGAAACGGTCAGAACAATGATTGACACTACTGTCAAGCGGATTCAGCTGAAATTTGACATTTGACAGCTGTTCCCCAGGACGTGTCAAGTCCAGGAAAGCTGTAAGGCCATGTGTTTGAACAGGGGAAACCTCATGCTCTGCAGATTGACAATCATCTTTCCTAAGAGGCTTGGCATTGTGGGATTACAGCGCCGCACAATTGAACCGCACCAGAGATTGAGTGAAAGGGCACGGGCCCTTTGAACCCTGATCAGAAATCTCTGGACTTGTAATGTCCAGATTGAGATTTACAATTTTTATGATGATGTTAGTGATTTACCAGTGATTCTATAGAAGTTTTTTTTTTGTATCTTGCACCACCACGATTGGCTTTTCTTGTTGTCAGGAGAGGGCTGTTCATTTATTGTCCTTATTAGAAACCTTCAACCCTTGTTTCTGTAAGAAAGCATCTATTACAGATTAAGAAAAGCTGCTGGTTGTGCAAGTGCTTTTGAACAGAGATGACATCACATGAGTTGGATTATTGGACTGTGCTGTAAATAATTACTCTTCTTGCTCTGAAGCTGTGCGATAGCTGCTGATCTTTCTGTCCCGTCGCTGCCCATTTAGTAGTACTAAATGTGGACGTTCACAGTACTAAACCTTTGTGTATACTGCCCTCTGCTGGAGTTCATGTCTCCAATAAGAACAAAGAAACTGACTTTTGCCTTTTAATTTGTTTTTTTTTTGCATTTAAAATGTATTTCATTACAGTTCTATTTATAATCATTTGAACTGCATTTATATTCGTAGAAAAAACTATAAAGTGAATTGACGATGAGTCAAATTTAAGATTTTTTTTTTACATTGTCTGTTTCTAAATTGTCGTCCTCCATAAGGGATTAGTCCGGGAAACTCTGACAACCTTACCCCTCTATAGCTCAAAAACAAAGAATTCTACCTTTGTACATAGTGTTTGCACAATTTGATTCAGTTTGATAAACTGAGTTCAGTATAGTCACAGTCATAGTCACTGTGTGGTACTACTATTGTATAGACTTGGACTGAGATGCTCATTCAAATGTTTTAATTCAAATTAAAATGTAGCAGTATATGTAATACTGTTGTAATAATGTAAGTTGCCAGGCCACGTACATGACTCCACATGCACCATTCTGAGCTTTACTTTGGATTCTTGAACTAAACTTGTATTTTTTTATGTCTTTTCAGGTGGATGAAAAGTCATGAATAATAAGAAGAGGCTTCAATGCCACAGTGAGTTATTCATTAAATTCAGCACATATGGATAGGAATTATTTTATAATTTTAGAAAAATCTAATTGACTTATATAAATGACTAGGGCTATAAACTATAATATGTTCAAATTCAATCTATGTGCACAAAACTTTTTTAATTCACTTGCAAAATATTCAGTGTCTTTTAAAATTTGCCAGATGTGCTTATCAACTCCCACCACCCTGCGGAAATGGAAGTCAATCTTGTTTTAACTAAGAAAACATTCGCTGACCAGAATTCTTAAGGAACACATTATCTTTCTCTCTACTGGCTGCTCTCAGGAGGTGCTGCAGGAAAGAGCTTGTTTATCAATGTTACTGTGTCAAAGTTCAGCTTTATGGTAATAACACAGAATAGTTGTTTTTTTTCGGATTGGGGTGAAATTGAGTGGTTGTTTTGTCTACAAGAACAGAGAAAGACTTGTTGAGATATTCTATATCAGCCTCTTTTTTTCCGTGAAATCCCATGATGTTATACTTTGCATAATATATTTGATCTAAAGATATAACTTCATCAACATTCCAATTTAATCCTTCAATTCATTATTATGTCAATTTGAATCGATGGTACTCTCATTTCATTGTTGATGAATGTTTGAGTTTAAAGACAAGGACAAGCACTGTGACCATTCCTCTTTTCCTTACAAATCAAAGTTATACACATGTTTCAAGGGAGGTCAGAATAGGTCAACGGGGCGCCAGGATGCCTGTTCCCACCAATGATGTATTCAGCTTCTGGGGGCCTGGTTGGGTGCACGCTGTCATGACTCTTTGTGATACGTGAATAGAACAGAGCCATGACTGAGGATTCAGAGTTTCTGCTGTGGAAAAGGCGTGCTACACCCGCCTAACAACTATTCCCCCTTTTTAATTATGAGTATATTGCTTCATTGCATTCATGTGCTGCATTTGCAAATATGGCTTGACCCCGTGTGTGGCATAAACATTTTATTTGAGTCCACGTTAAACATATTTATTCGGTTTTTACTGTACCCATGTTGACAACTGGACATTTGCAAATTGCTTGGCGTTCTTTATTAGCACTTACTCTATTTCCCTTTCCTCCTGTCCCAGACTGGCCTTGTGGGACTGATATGCACTGATTTGAAAATCCCAGCCATGCGGACCGCAGGTACAGAATATCTGCCACAGACCCAGATATCTCCTCCGCCCTCTCTTTGTATTTTCCCTCTGTAATGGATTTCACCCATCAAAACCCACTAGCCGAACGAACCTGCTCACTACAGGAAGTAGCTTGTCCAGAATCCTGGATGGAGCCAATAATGAATGATACCAGAAACCATTTGTCCCCGTTGGTATAGTCCAATACTACAGACTATTTTGAGCCATGCCATACGCGTGTTAGGTATACAATATATAGATCATTTAAACAGCGCATATTTACACGTGATTGCAAAGTGTAATCTTCGCTTTTTTTATCTGCATATGTGTTTATACACACACACACGCACGCACGCGTATATGTGTACTGGCACAGGGTCTGTCGGTGCAAAAGCCCTGTTACATAATCGTGGAGCACAGAGGCGACGTGAAGGAGCAGGTGGAGGCGGAGACATGCGCAGTGAGAGCCGCAGCATCAGGACCAGGACGATGCGATGCGAGAAGATGGTGCATGTAAACACGTCGTGTGATCGGGCTGCGTTCGCCTCGTCTCTCCGCTGATTCTCGCATATCAGAGCTGGGAGGATTCGGGTTTTTAGGTTTTTTTTATTGTTATTTGTCGGGAAGCGGACATGCGACGCCAGTGACCCCACTGGATGTCCGTGGTTCGCTGCGCTGCGACAGATCATCGACAGGATTCGTCTCTCCCATCCGACGGGGCTTTCTCGTGTGATGGTCGCCGGTTTCTAGTGGGATGCACATCAGTGTTTGTCCGTACTCGCTCTCCGTCGTAATGGCAGCGCTGTACCAGGGCGCCGACGTCTCCTCTCCGGATAAATGTTTGGCCTTGAAAGACGTGAGGGAGGTGAAGGAGGAGACGACGCTGGACGAGAAGCTTTTCTTGCTGGCGTGCGAGAAAGGTTGGTTGGTTAGCGCCTTCCCCCTTCCTGCAAATTAACCCGCATCCGCTTTTATTGCTTTTTTTTTCTTCTTTTTAATCGTATGGAATCTATTCTGTTTTGTGTTTGTATTGGAATCAGGTTATAGCTCTATATTTAGCATCTCCCTGTGGCAAATAGCTTTTCAAGACTTCCTGCAGGTTCACTGCAGAAAATAACTTTTCTTTTTCAGTGAAGACCTCTTACAGCTGCCTTTATATTGGCTACTGTGGAAATTTGCCCACAGGGGTTCAGGCATATTTCTCTTTGAACAGCTGTTCTCATGAAAGTTTGTGTGCAGAATTTTCACAGCTCCCAACAAGGAGAGTTGACACAAGCCAACCTCAAGTGAAGCTGCACGTAACACAGACGGTGCAAGTGTAAAAGAGGCATGGCCATTGAGAAATTTGCAGCATTGTGCAGACAGATGTTGTTTAAAGTGAGCAGGCCTGTGCTACCATATACAGTCTCTCTAAAAATGGCTCAGCCCTTTGCGGGAGATGTTATTGTTTTAAGCCGGCCGAGGGTTAAGAGGACCTTTGGAGCCCAGCCTGCTCGCCCCCTGACTGAAGACGTGTTGTTATAGCCCTGACTTTTGCAAGAATCGTACGAGGTCTTGTCTTTTGGCAGGTGACTACTACATGGTGAAGAAACTGCTGGAGGAGAACCGACACGGCGAGCTCAACATCAACTGTGTAGACGTGCTGGGCCGAGAAGCCGTGACCATCACCATCGAGAACGAGAATCTGGATATCCTGCAGCTTCTTCTGGAGCATGGCTGTCAGGTTGGAAAACCACACACGCACACATTCGAGGGCTTCTGCGTGTCCTGTTATTGCAATGAAATCTGCCACCTGACTCCTTGTAAAGTGATGCCTTTCTTTCTGTAGGCCACAGATGCCTTGCTGGTGGCTATAGACTCGGAGGTTGTGGGAGCTGTGGACATCCTCCTCAACCACAGGCCCAGGCGATCGTCCAAGCCCTCCATCGCTGTTAGTTTCCCCTCATTTCTGCTCGCAAATCCTCTTTCGAGATAAAACAGACCCGGCTTACAAAATCCATGATATCTTAAAACTTCCCCACAGTGTTTGAGATGTTTGTTTTTTTTGTTTTTTTTTTCCTCCTATTTTTTAGAAACTGATGCAGCGGATCCAGAACCCAGAGTACTCCACCACCATGGACGTGGCTCCGGTCATCCTGGCAGCCCACAGGAACAATTACGAGATCCTGACCATGCTGCTGAAACAGGACATCTCTCTCCCCCGGCCACATGCCGTGGGCTGCGAGTGCACACTCTGCAACGCTAAAAACAAGAAGGACAGCTTACGCCACTCCAGGTACACGTTCACTCGAGTCCTCTAGAAAAAAACACTGCAGAGGCCTGTTTTTTATGATCGTGGTGGATTTAAAATGTCTTCGGGCTTTTCAGGAATGCTGCTATCCAGTTGTTGTAGTTTTTCAGGTTTTACAGTCTTACCCAGTAGCAAATGTAACACTGATAAGGATCTAATGCACTCTCAGGCTTATACCACTTGTATTGTAATCTGTTGACGATATAAGTGGGGGTTTTATGCTGAAAAATGAAATGACTACACCCTTATCTAAGGGAAGCAATGATTCTTGTTTTCCGATACCAATTTGGACTTGCAGATAAGATTTTACCGCGCTCCTCTGTTCTCTGCGTTTTTATCCTCTCTGCAGGGGAGTGTAACTTCCCACGCAATACACCAAATGAATCGGTCTGCAGTTAGAAGCGGGTACAAATAAAATAACTACAGGACTGAAGTCTTCTCCGGTTGCGTTTTTTTTTTTTTTTTTTTTCCATTTTTACACCACCTGTCCCATCCTCCATCTGACCTTCAAACCCGCTGTCTTTTCATTCTCACTTTGACAACCTAATTTCTTTGCTTTACGGGTCAGGTTCCGCCTGGACATCTACCGGTGCCTGGCCAGCCCCTCGCTGATCATGTTGACTGAAGAAGATCCCATACTCAGGGCCTTCGAGCTGAGCGCAGACCTGAGGGAGCTCAGTTTGGTTGAGGTGGAGTTCAGGTATGACTGCAACTCATCCATCAGCCATGTCAGAGACTATTTGATCTCATTTCTCTCCAAGCAAACACTCGGGTATACACAGCGAAACTTGTCATGTGCTTACACACAAAGTGATATTGAAAACTCTCTTCCTTTAGAGTTTGGCACAGATAAGAATAATTACCATTCCTGTGGTCTGATTTCATCTCATTTCTTTACTCCAGGAATGATTATGAGGAGCTGGCGAAGCAGTGCAAGATATTCGCCAAGGACCTGCTGGCGCAGGCTCGCAACTCGAGAGAACTTGAAGTTATTCTGAATCACACGTCCAGCGAAGATCACGTTGACAAGAGAGGCTTACTGGAGGAGCGCATGAACCTCAGCCGCCTGAAGCTGGCCATCAAGTACAACCAAAAAGAGGTAAGAGAGGCAAAGTCTGCAGCTTTCACATGGACATTTGAACATCAAATAGTGGAGATAAACAAATCTAAGTGTGCATTATTCATTTTCCCATTAAGTGTTCTTCATACCGGACTAAAGATATGATCCAGGTTACCAGCTTGTCTTTGACAAATATGATTTGAGCAGGATAAAGTTCTTCCCTCAGGCAGCGGCGAAAAAATACGTTTTGAAGTTTTAAGCTGTGGGGCAATTTACAGCTGAGGTGGCTGAGTGTAATAATTGTGAGTCATATATCACAGTACAGTTTATGGCATACCGCCGTGTCCTGTAAGGGAGATTATTTATTGCTTACTTTTTATTTATTAGTTGGCCTACAGCGCTTTTGTGGTTGGATTCTTGCAAAAAGAAAATGAATCCATTAAAACCTAAATTACTTACATCCTCTATTCATTATCAAACAATATAATACTAATCAAAGCCACTCTATCTACAGCCTCTCTCAATTTGAATCAATATTTCAAACCTTTGCATTTCTTTGATGAAAAATTCCCATTCGTCCATTCATCAATAATGAGTAAGAATGGTACACCCATGGACATACGCGATATCATTTATATGTGCGTAATGAATATTGGTGGAAATGGCACCAAGAGAGATGGTTAAACAGTTTTCCTCTCATTTCTGCTATCCACGCTGCAATTTCATTTCAGTTTACCCCTCAGATCCCATAAATAAAAATCCTCAAGCTCACTTTTGATTTGAATATTAACGGAACTTGCTTAATTTATGCACAACCCCTTTCCCCTGTTGACATTATCCTTTCAAATCTAAATATGTGTGCTGTCCTTTCCACAGTTTGTGGCCCAGTCTAACTGTCAACAGTTCCTCAACACCGTCTGGTTTGGAGAGACGGCCAGCTACCGGCGCAAGCACACCTGCCTGAAGATCGCCACAGTCCTGAGCGTGGCCATGCTCTGGCCACTGCTCTCTGTCTGCTACCTGCTGGTGCCACGTTCGCGCGTGGGCCAGATCATTCACACGCCCTTCATCAAGTTTATCATCCACAGCGCCTCCTACTTTACATTCCTGCTGCTGCTCAACCTGTACTCTCTGGTCTACAATGAAGGCAAGAAAAACACCATGGGCCCTGCGCCGGAGATGATAGATTACCTGCTCATCCTTTGGATCATAGGTCAGTTTTTTTTTACCCACTAAATACCCACACATGTATGTATGGGAGCTCAGCAGATAGGATTGTCATGCAATGTGGAGTATTTTGTCTCCTAATAGGCACCATAGGACTGAAAATAGAAAAGAAAATGCAATCATACAAACCAGGATTTAATGCAATCAAATTGCACAGTGGAATGAAAATAAGATTCCTTTTATGATCTAGATAAATTGTCCAGTATCCTGTATGCATAATCCAAACAGACAGAACATGACAAACAGCTATTTCTCCACCAAGTGACAGAAAGCTGGGCTTGACTAGATTACATCTGTCGATCTGCCTTCCAAGTGCGCTCAGAAAGGAGCGGTAGCATCTTCTTTCTCCCCGAGGGGCCCACCTGAGTGCTGGTATCACCTCACTCAGCACACAAAAAGCAGAAATACATGCAAACTTAAATCTGTGCAAAGATAAATAATGGGCCCTAGCTATCTTTTTGGATGAGGCTGGAGTATGAGCGTCTCTCGCTCTTTCTCTCTGGGGAAAAGCCACTTTAACTCCCACTTCTGCCAAGAATCCATTAGCATGATGGTTGAGTTGCTTTAATGGCCCTGCTTTCTCAGTGGGGATATTTGTCTCCCAGTTACATCATCCTGCCTCTCTCCACCAAACCAGACACAAAGAATGGTATCAGCAGCACATCAGTCTAGATTTTTTTTTGCTTCCATTGTCTGTTCGATATACGACACTGAAACCTACTCCAGGCTGGTTATATGGGGCCCTTTAAACAATTGACTGCTATTGAAAGTTCTGGTTCAATTTTCACATTATTCTTTATATCACAGGAGTAAAACCTGCAGATGAGTCATTGGACAGGAGAGTGTGGGTTTTTTTCATGCAATAACCAGAGTGGGGGGGGTAGTAAGATTATTAAGTGCTGCATAAGACCAACACTCAGGATTTTTTGTTTTGCAAGGTTGCCTCAGTGCAAAGATGTGATGTTTTTTGTGTTATGTCAACAGGAGTTATTAGCAGGATATTGCTCACAAGTCAAATCATCAGCTCCCCCTTTTCCTTCTGTTCCCCAGAGACAGATGCCTCACATTAATGTGGAAATCAGATGCTATGAGAGACTGCACATGTGTCTGTGTGCTGGTGCATGCATCGTGCACATGGCCTAATGTGTTTAAGTGCTGCATTACAACTCAAATTTTCGACTTTCTCTCGTGACGCTTAGTATTTTACACAGCAAGCAGACAGAGCGGAAATTATTCGGGGAGACGGGAACAATTCATGTGTGAAAAGGGATTCCTGGGCCAAAGCCTGTCACTCCTCTGCTCCCCTCACTGTAGAAACCATATAAATCAATAATGGATCACTCAGGTTCCATCTATTGTCATAATTGCTGACTCGATGCATCGAGAGCATCTCACTACCACTTGACTTGTATAATTGGGGTCAAGCTTTCAGTCTCAGTTGACCCTACTGTACATTTAGAGTTGACTGAATTCCATTTGGACACCGAAAGACGCAGATAGTCATCTATATTAAATTCCACACACTTTCATCAATCCTGCTGATTCCTGCATTTTCAGCACATTAATCTCGGATCTCTACATTCCTGCCTCCCACTCTGTACGATGACTTACAGCTCAATCTGGTGACAGTTTAAATATTGGCCGACGGTGTTATTATTTTGGTGCTATGTGTGTGGTGATGGTAACTTCCTGCTCTCCTCTAGGGATGGTGTGGTCGGACGTGAAGCGTCTGTGGTATCAAGGGCTGGAAGACTTCCTGGAAGAGTCCAGGAACCAGCTGAGCTTTGTGATGAATTCCCTTTACCTAGCCACCTTTGCCCTCAAGATTGTTGCTCATAGCAAGGTACCCAGATATTACAGATTCCGATTTTTTCTTCAGATTTAAGAGATGTATTACTGTGTATTTACATTTATTTTTGCTTGTTTGGTTGTAAGTTTGCAATAAATAGAATTCCCGATTTCTCCTTTATATTTTGATAAATGTTTTCCTTGCTTTGCAGTTCAAGAATGAGGAGGACAAAGAGAGGAAGAACTGGGATGCCTTCCATCCCATCCTGGTGGCCGAGGGCCTGTTTGCCTTTGCCAACGTTCTCAGCTACCTGCGACTCTTCTTTATGTACACCACCAGCTCCATATTGGGGCCCCTGCAGGTAAGAAAGCTGTGGGCGAGACACACTCAAGTAGGGCATGACTTGCATAGTTTGAGGTTGGATGCAGTAAAAACATGAGTTATTGGATATCCCTGTATGGATCATGTATGTGTTAAGAGGAAAAAAAATCTTATGTCATGATGACAAATATGGCTGCCTTTCTCTCCAAACCCACCACATGCAAATATACACCACCCACGATCTCCCTCAGGGAGGTGTGAACACTGAAGGACCACACCAGCTGTCGTCAGCACTGTCAAACCCCATCACAGTTAACTGCGTACTAATGAGAAAACTGAACATAGCGCAAAGCTAGATTAGCACATACATCGCCATACTATCATTGTTTCTATCATAAACATGACAGAAAGCTTTAAGTTTAAAACAAATCACTTGCTCAACTGCACTTAACTGCGCAAGAGGAGCTGACTCGGTCCCCCCCATCCCATTTTTCATTGGATTTTTTTTTTTACCCAATCTGGCACATACAGCAAGTCTGATCCATCTCCAGCGTAACAGCAAATTTGGCTGAAAGGATAGGCCAGGAAGGATAATGAAATGTTTATTATGAGAAGACAGGTTTTCAAAATGATTTTCATACTAAGTAGATTCAAAATGGGAACCAGGCTGCCAAATTGGCTTTTCTGGCATTTTTTATCACAAAATATCATCATATGTACGACTTGAAGAGACATGAAGAGCAGATGTTTGTCTTATAAAGATGTCACATCCAAGTGAAAAGTATAAACATCTGAATTCCAGAAGATCTGGCAAGATGGAAGTGTATATTCAGACCCTAAAGTGTTTTTTATTTTTTATAATGTTTATTCTTTAGAAACACATTTGCTTTGGTCTCCTTTAAAACATTAAAATTTAATTTCTAAAAAGAAAAACAATCTGGCACGAATTGGGATTTTTTTCATTTTATGATCCCTTCAAACCATAAGTTAGTGTTTCCAGATATTGGAACGTACTACACACTTTCTAAGGGATAAATCAACACTTATCTTTTGACAGCTCTTTTCTGCTGCTTTCGTCCTCGACTAAAAGAGAGTGCCGTTTCTTTAGCATGACAATAACTAGTTTATGGATGTTTTGTTTGTTCTTTTTCTAATATTTATCATCTGCCTGTGTAAATAGATGACGCCTAACGCCACATATCTCTTTAAACTGAGCCATTTAAGGTTGACAGTCTAATAAGTATAAAAATATTGTCTTTCAAAGCATAAATGTGATTCACAAAGCAAAGTGTGTGTGTTGATAGCTCTTTTTAAATCAATGTTTTTCCAACTTCCCTCGAAAGGCCAAAAATCTGGTTTGCATATTTACTGCTGAGGCTCCTCAACAATTCCAGTGCCATGGGTGTCCCTTTTTATCACATCATGATATTGTGCGTCGTCCAGCCAGCTGGCAGAGAAAGTTAGTAAAGTCTGCCAACCAGTGTCTGTCCTTATGCCAACGGTCTTAAAGATTAAATGTTTTCCCCATGTGTTACTTAATTGCATAACAAAAATCAGGTATGCTGTGAGGTCGAGATATCTTCCTGTTATTAAGTCGAGGAGCTGTTTGTGGTTGACTTATAAAACACTGAGGGTGCCCTGTAGATTGTAGTAGACTGTAATGAAGGCTCCTCAGCTACAATCTACTCCATCTTTCTGCTCCCGCCTCGCCTTCCCCCCCCCCCTCCCCCCCTCCCCATTTTTTATTCTCACCCACTCTGTGACCTCACCGTCGGGCTTGGTAGAATGGAAAAATGATTCGCTTTTGGAAATGGATGTGGCCACGCTGAGACTCATATGGCAGACACGCCTCCCTCCTGATGGACACGTGCCCACTAATGCACACAGACTCTAACACAGACAGTGAGTCAGGGCTATGTGGGTGGCAGTCGTGTAGGTTTCTCTGAATGCATCCTTCCTGAAAAGGCCAGCTCACATTTCTGTCGGTTAGTGCCCCCTCCTGAGGATGGAAAGAGTGACAGCGTGTCTGTGTGTATCTGCTATCACCCGTGAGCTCACAGTGAGCTCACTCACTGCCCAGACTTAACCTCGCAGACAGTACTATGATACCTTGACCAAAGGCGCACCACAAAGCATGTATGAGCATGAGGGGGGAAAAAAAGACAGCAGTCATGCCCCAGTCCCAAATGTGTCATTCTTTAAATGTGAATAAGTTGCTGAAAAGAAAAGGTGGGAAAGACTCACAGCAGAAGAAAAAACACACAAATTGTTATTGAGATGACATAGTGAGGTTTTTACACTTTTCATTATTGTTTATTGTGTGTTTCTGACCAAGGCCAGGACAATATTATATGTTGTATGTAAAATTGTGTAGAAAATGCTATATTGGTGGAGATGTTTGTAAATCAGTTACCCAAACGCATTAGACCCACTTCCTGTCGAGGTTAAGAGCTCCTGACCTGCTGCATTCCTGCTCTGTTTGTACAGTAACTAAGTTAGTCTGCCTGTCAGACTGGGAAGGCAGGCAACACCCTCGGCTCCTAAATCAGATGTGTGCAAAGTGGCAGACAGATACACACAGGGGACTGTGGAATGACAAGAGAATGAATCCCCTGAATAGACTAAGCCTTCTCCTCGAACATGCTTTCTGGGTTTCAGCGCAAACACTCTTGTCGTCATTCACCTTGAGGTTCGCACAAAGTGGTCATCCCTCACCCTGCACACTGGTGTGTTTGTGTTTTGCGAGGGCAAGTGTGCTCTGACCTTGTTTGGAGACCCCCGGGTCCAAGTAAACAGATGAGCCACTCAACTCTATGAATAGTGGGTTTCCATGGGTGTGAGAAGACTTTCTCTGTCTCCGAGGCCTCGCCCTGGCTTCCACATGTTTGTCCTTCCTCCCTCTGGAGGGGCGAGAGATCTGCTGCGGCTAGAATAGTTTTTCGTTTTCCACCTCCAAAAGGAAACCCTGCTAAACAACAGCACTCACCAGCTGCCATACAGGCCTGATATTGAGGAAATGTGTGCCATTGTAAATACATTTCCAACAGTTTTCCCTTTTTTATAGACATTGGAAGTTAATGCACATGCCAACCACGGGCCCACTGTGACGTTTACGGCTGTCTCTCACCCGACAGACATTTCGACATTTATCGTGGCAGGGCGAGCACAGGTGGACCCTATGCCATTAAAAATGTTGGCTGTGTTCCAGTGAGGTGTTTTTCCTGCCGTTTTATCGCTCAGCTCACTCTGACACGTTCACAGAAATAATTCCTGTATTCGTTTCGGGTGCACGTTTGCAACTCTACACAAAAGCTCCCTGAGAAAAGCATGAATCTAGTTCGTCTTTTGGATTCAGTTGAAATGTGATTTCAAGATGAAAGCGCTGTTTTACCTTTGCCCGACAGATCTCCATGGGTCAGATGCTGCAGGAATTTGGGAAGTTTTTGGGCCTCTTCCTGCTGGTGTTATTCTCCTTCACCATCGGCCTCACGCAGCTTTACGGAAAGGACCAGAGAGACCCGCACAAGAAGCCGGCCAAAGACTGCGAGGGAATCTTCTGCCAGCAACAGAGCAACGATGCATTCCACACGTATGTTCCAAACTGTCTCTCATTTTTAGACAACGTCATGGATAAATGTGTGTGTGTATGCGTGCGGGCGGGCGTACGGGGCGTGATACCCACAGCAGGAGTGCATGATTTGATTTTTAAAATTAAATGTCAATATTTATGGGATTTGGGGGACATGCAGGCCCAACGTCTTCCAACATGTGTCAGTGAATGGTGTCTTGCAGGTTCATGGGGACCTGCTACGCTTTGTTCTGGTACATCTTCTCGCTGGCACACGTGGCGCTCTTCGTCACCCGCATCACCTACACAGATGAGCTGCGCTCCTTTGTCGGTGCCATGATCATCGGCACCTACAACATCGTGGTGGTTATTGTGCTGACCAAGCTGCTGGTGGCGATGCTCCATAAAAGCTTCAGACAAATTGCCGTAAGTCTCAACAGCGTCTTTTTATTTATGTTAGAGTTTCTCGACTGAAGTCATTTGAGTTGAAACTTTTTTTCATTACATGTTAAGATTGTAGTGTAATGCACCCTGAAATGTGACCCAGATGTTTTTATTTGGGAGCCCCTTGCCCAATTTCTGTTTCCCTTCGACCACATTTGTTTTTGATTATTTTGAGGAAAACAAAGTCTATCCCCTTCAGGATTTTTAGTACATTTTTGTATAGTAACTTCATCTTCAGGATATCTCCAGTCATTTTTCTCACCTCCCCGTCTTACCTCTGCAGAATCACGAGGATAAGGAATGGAAGTTCGCTCGGGCCAAACTGTGGCTCAGCTACTTTGACGACAAGTGTACGATGCCACCACCGTTCAATATCCTCCCTTCCCCGAAGACCGTGTGCTACCTGGTGACCAGCATGAGCAAGTGGGTCTGTTCACACACCTCCAAAGGCAAGGTGAAGAGACAGAACAGCCTGAAGGTAAGAATGATAAAATGGCTGCCAGTGCATCTTTGCAGTGTGATCAATTCAGGCCTTTCCCTTCATTTTAATGAATGGCCGTCGTTCTCACGCAGGAGTGGCGCAACCTGAAGCAGAAACGTGATGAGAACTACCAGAAGATCATGTGTTGTCTGGTTCACCGCTACCTGACCTCCACCCGGCAAAAGATGCAAAGCACAGACCAAGCAACCGTGGAGAATCTCAACGACCTACGCCAGGACCTCTCCAAGTTTCGCAACGAGATGAGGGACCTGCTGGGGTTCCGAACGTCCAAATATGCCATGTTCTACCCAAGGAGCTAAAGAAAGACGAGCTATATTTCCCTTTATCTAACCTTTGTTCTTTCTCCTCTAGACACAATGTCTGCTTCTCGTTCACCCTGGGATGCCGTGTGACCCGAGCATGTGCCAAAACCTCTGCTCTTTGTGTCATGGACGCGACTTTTAAACCTGGAATTCAACTAGACCAATATGTATTCTCCACCAAAGCTTTCCAACTTAGTCCCCCCGATGTATTATTCAGCTATTCAAACATTTTTTTGTAAATAACGAAAGCCATTGTTTTCAACAGGAAAAACAAATGAAAGATTTATGAAATAATTGAACCCACTGGGGCTTTAGTGCCTGATACATTTAACCTAGTGCAAATCCGGCTTTTGAGATTGGTGTTGACTTGCTGATTTCAACCCTAGGAAAATGATCTTTGACCACTGCGATCTAAAAGCCAAAAAACTGTCAGCTGTTCAGCCGACAGCCTGGCATGTGAGAGTCACGTAACAGACTCCATCCTGTCTCATGCTCAGCGGTATACTTCAGTTTTTGTAAATATCTTAAATAATCTTAAATAACCATTTTCAGTCTGTAGCACAAAGTTCTTGTACAAAGATGGCAAAAAAAATGTTGAGGAATTTTATTAGCTCAGTTGAGAACAATAAAATATAAATAATATTCACAGACTTTCATATGAAAATATTTTTCATTTCCTACTACTCTTTAAAATGACAGTGAGTAAATGATTTCTGCTAATGGTGGTGCTTTGCATCTGTAAACAAACTAACGAAGAGAGCTTTAGCTAAAATTGGTCCCTGTTTCACATGAAACCAACATAAACATCTTCGTCAAAATAATCAGGTATATATTAAATATTGCACTTAAATCACCACACCACAAACTTCCAATCCCCGCCCATTACAATTGAACCCCCATCCCTGAAACCCACAAACATTGCATCGTGACAAATCCCCTTAGAATAGGCTTGAGATATTTAAGGTAATTCTGCCAAATATCTGTTTTATTAAGATTAAATAATATTAACCCTCAAACTTTATTTAGATTGCGTGGCTGAGAGTGAGAATGGTAATTTCAGTTTATTTCATTGTTGCACGAAAAATGATTAAACAACAAAAAATCCTCTTTAATTGAAAGAAAAAGTGGATTTTGACGTTTGTGCTTAAGTATCTAAGATGAAAGATAAGATGCAGTATATTTTTGTGGCCTGTATGTTTGTTGTCGAGACGGAGATTGTGTTTGGCCTAATTTTTTCCATCCCCTGCTGAGCCTCGGGCGCGCCCGTCTTGTGGAGTTCCTCGGAGCTACTGGAGCTCAGCAATGCTTGTTTTTCAGAACACCAAGTACTTTCTGGTTCTTTGTCTTGAACGCCATGACAAAGTGGTGCGGGGCGATTTTCCCCCGGCCGTCCTCGTCCACGTGGCCCATGAAGACGTAGTTCAAGCCTAGTGAGGTCACACACAAAACACCTGAATGCAGTGGCGGAAACGGCAGAGACATTCAGGGAGGCCACACGTCAGAATCTCTGCGCGGCACTCGTATTCCATATGTTTATATGCATCCATATAAACATACTGTACTTGCTGCTTCATTGACTGTGGGCACTGTGAGTTCTTCTGCTCACCTCCCAGCACTTTGTGGCCAGTGCTGTCGACCGAGTGTGACAGCACAGCAGAGGAGGCAAACTCAGAGCCATAGGTTATTATTCAAAACAGTCAACCAGGAACTGGGTAGTGATTTTTTTTTATCATTTACATAGCGACCAGTACAGAGAGTATATTCTCCAGGCCTATTTCATTTCAGCAGTACGATTTGTACTCACCTCTTCTGATGAATGGACACTTCTTGCATAGGATAATGATCTTGGTGCTCATGGTCTTTCCTGCCTGCTGGATGGCCAGACTTCCTTCCTTGTACACGTTGATGATGGAGACGGTGGCATACATGCTTCCTCCCCTCATCACCGCCGTGATGACTGTCCCGGTTATCACTGTCGCACACCAAAAGGTGGTGAGAAAATAAGATTGAACTGTGGAAATGTATCTTTGCTATACAATATACATAGAATGGACATACTTTGCCCAATTCTTATCAAATAACTGTTAACACGTGTCTTCATGCATTAGTATAAACAATCCAGGGGAGTCAGGGTAGGCTGAACATGTTGAAGTCTAGGTTTTCTACCAGAATGGAATTTGGAAATGTGGAGTGTGTGTTCACTGCGCCTTAATTATTGTCCTTGTCGTGTCAGTGAAGATGTGAAGGTGCTTGGTTCGGTGGCTTTCAGGGGTTCATTACTCGCTTTATGACCTTTTTATGGCTTCCTCATCCACTCATAGGCGATTAGCTCCCTTTCAAAAAAAGTCATTGAGGATACCATTTACTGGCATTTTAGGACTTTGTTGTAATGTACTCTATTTCCTGGGTCTTTTTTTTGTCTGGTGAAAATGTGCAGAGTGAAGTTTGAGTATTTCCCCTTTGGTCTGGCCAGGTCTCAGAAAGAACAAAACATGTTGATAATATGGGATACGGGACATTTAGCAGTGTCCCGTATCCAGTGGAGCCGGAGGAAATCAAATCTCATTCAGCATGAATAGGATTCCTTACACGGATGTTACCCATGTGTCTGGGTTGCATAAACTGTTTCCTTTCCTCAGTCAGATGAGACTGTCTAGAGAGCTGCCTTGTTTCAGTCATGTTGTATGTGTTGCTCCATAAACACATACAGCCAGCTGCTTTAGACGCTTCAAAGTGCATATATCCCACTGTTAAATTCCAAATTATGATTTTCTGTCTCATTTAAACAAACTCTTTTTGCGACACTGTCTGCGTTAGAATGTGAAGTCACATTGTGTCCCGATTGTGCCACCCACATCACACGGGGTGACTATTTTTCCCCACATGCACCGCCCCATTCGTTTGCCCTTTTCCTCAGTTTATGAGCTGAACCCGGGCGAGCGCTTTGAAATGCCAGTCTCACGCATGTGGTAAACATCTCTGAGAGGAAAACATCAGAGAGTGAGAGATTAGCGAAACGGAGGCCGAGCCTGAATCAACAGGTTCATTTATCAACAGTGTGCCCACAGTCAGAGGCTGAGAGTGCGTGTGTGCACACTGGAGGTAACTGTGTCCTACTGTACGCACTCCCGCACATCCTGACAGGCTATCAAGGAAGTCTTTGAGATGTGCAAGGGAAAAAAAACAGGGGGCGCACAGATAGTGACATGATCAGGACTGTAAAGTGCTTGTTAGGTGAGTTTTGGCTGCAGATGCTGATGTGGGATCTGCTGACGTAAAATCTCAGGGGTGTCTAATGCTGCTTTGGTTTAGATTGTGTGAAATGAGAATGTAAGAAACACAAGACATGTTTAGGAATAGAATGGGCAAAGCTGGAGCGTATGTGACTTTTTGCGTGGCACTCGTGTTCTTACCAAAGTTGCTGGAGCAGTAATTAGTCTCGAGTGTTCCTCGTCTTTGGCATTTCTGCTGGCACAGAGCGACAGAGTACTTCAGCGCTGCAGAGACACACAGACAGGAGAAAATTCAATCTCTTATTTTGCCTCTTGCTTCTAGTGTGGTTTATTTAAAGTAAATATTCTCTCTCACGAGGTCAACATCTGCTTTGCTGGTCAGACATTTCATAGAGTCCATAAAGGAAAATACAAAATGTCTAATATTATTCGAATGGGAGTGGGAAAAGAAACCGTTGTCTCGGTGTGACATCACGGCAAATAACCTGGCTTGACTAAGGGAAAAAACAACCGTGTGTGGGAATGTGAGCTGTGTCTGTGGGTGGAGACACACGCCCACACTGTATCTGGACGTGATGTGTTTGCACACGTGCTGTCGTTGGCTGCATCTATATTTGGACTTGCAGTCTGTGCACAGAGGAAAATGATGCACCACGACTGCAGGTCACTAATTGTAATGATACAATGCTTAGTTTGGCTTTCGGGTTAGATTAGATTCAACTTTATTTATATATATATATATTTATTTATTTATTTTCGGTTTATCCACTTTTTACTATTTTATGTGAACAGAATATTTGCACCTATGTGAGCTAGAAGTCAAAAAAGCAGTTCAGAATCCGGCTTCCTAAACGTATGCAGTGTAAAAAGAGAATTCGAGCTGTTCATTGTGGCCACAGATGTTGGAAGCCTACTCGTTTGGTATTGGATAAAAGTTGCTACCTACGTATGGGCCTGGTGGTGACTGGCTGGGTGGTGGTGGTGGGCGGTAACGTGGTGGTGGGGAATTTCTTTGGTCTGAACTTGTAATGTCCAATGAAGCCGTCCGCCGTCAGACTCAGGTCGGAGAGGAACTGGATGAGAAGCTGGTTCCCCTCAGAAAACACTGGCCTGCAGAGAGACACAAGCACCCGGGCTGAGGACAAACTGGGATAAGGTCTTAGGAAAGACGCTTTAGTGACAATAAAATCCTCTGCACGGCAGAGTCACCTACGCTGGGGGGCTGTCGCCACAGTATTTGCCAATCCTCTTGGCGTCGTTGATTTCTGCCCCGTTGAATATGGAGACGTGGTCGTAGCGGCAGTAGTTGTCTCTTTCCACGTCAAACTTCTCAAATTTGACTTCAATGATCTGCAGCGAGAGACGCATCAGAAAGAAAATTCTCCCCCTCCTTTTGAGCTACCACAAGCATGTAATCCGCCCTATCATCAGAGCAGTGCGCTTGATTAAAGGCTGCACAATCATTTGTGGGACGTTGTCCACAACCTTTTCCACTCTGGACTGAGAGAAAGTAAAGTGAATAAGTAATTCATGTATAATGCTGTATTTCAACTTGCCTCAGCCGACCACTAAAATATTCTCTTGCAAATCCTAGTATCACATCTCAAACTATTTATTTGTAGCAAAGTGCTTTAAGTATCTGTGAAATTCCTTTAATGGCCACGTCACTTTGCTCGCGTACATATCGCTCCATCTTTTTCCGTGGACATAATTTGAAAAGTTTTGACCTGGTTCTTCGGTGCCACTAGGTGCCAGGCACATGTGACCCCCGCTGGGTAGTCCTTCTCAGGCCAGTTGGGTGTTTTAAAGGTCCCGGAGGGTTTGTCCAATCGTCCCCCACAGTATTGGTCCCCTGTGGAGAAGCGAGTCATCAGGGCTATGGTTGCACAAGGAATGACCTCTTATTTGCCTTTCAGGTAAATGTAACAATAGCCAGTGAAATATAGTCATGTTGTTGAACTAGAAAGGACTCACTTGTTACTTGAACGATCAAAAAAAAAAACAATCTTAGTTCCGTGCCGAGAAATGTCACTTCAATAAGCATAAAAAAATGTTTTCTTTGTAACATACACTTAAACCCATGTTTCCTTTCCAGCGTTTCTGAAGAGTAACAATTTGGTACAGTCACAGAAATAGACGCGCGCCGCTGAGATTTGTAAAACAACCGTTTATCTTCTACCATCTTGAGTGTAAGAGCCAGGCAGGCAGATCAAATGGCATTGTCCATTCCAGCTGTCAGCTCCTTCGGTCCAGAGAACCAGCCATTAAAATTCCTCAAAAACAGAAATTGAGACCTTTCAACCCCGCAGAGAGGAAGCTGTTCTTCTTGACCTGGGCTCTCTACTGAAGCCCTCCAACAACAACAAAAAAAGGTTTCAGTGAGAAATTCCACATCAGACTGTGACTAGTGGTAAGTCTCTTTTTTTGCTCATATCACAAATGCAATCTGTAAATGTCCCAGGCTTACGGTGAGAAATACAAAAAAAAAAAATCAAATAGTTGAGCAAAAGCTGAGCCCTTTACTTAAAGAAGTGCATTTCTTCTTCCTCTGTCCAGGCACTGTGGGACCATGAAATGCCCTCACTGGGCCAACTCCTGTTTAACAGCCTTGTTAATATGCACTGTAAAGATCTTCTTCCAAAACACACACACACACTCCTGGGTAAGTATCCTATTCACTTATGGGGGTGAAGTCATGACACAAAATCACCACGTGCCTCTGTTTTCTTTTACATGCTTTGGATGTTTACGAGATGTTCTCATGCCAACACCATTCTCCCATTTTTATTTTATTTTTTCCTTCCATGTTGGCCTACCTCTCTCGTGTGGATGGGCGGCCGAGAAAACAGCCAGGAAGCCCATGCCGGCCGTGTTGGCGTCCGACATCATCTGGAGGAGCATCTTGTTGCTGCCGGAGACCAGGGCTCCCGGCTTGAAGGTCCCACAGAAGCGGCCGAGTCTCTGGCCATTGGCGTGGCCACTGTAAACATCCACATAGTCGTAGCGGCACAGGTTGTCGCTCTCCAGATCAATGAAGCGGAATGACAGGACCACCACCTTACCCTCTGGGACCTATAGGTGAACATTTGCACAGAACACTAAGGCACATTTTCACGTTATTGATAGTGGCGTTGTGTGATAAATGTACAGAGTAGACTTTCAGCCATGTTGGGTATTTGGGATTCAAATGATGTAAGACAATGGTTTTAGCATAATACATAGGTTCAACTTGTGTGATTCTAAACGCAACTGCTTTAAACAGCACAGTGTAGTCTGCTTCAACCTGTCTGTGGTTCAATCTTAGGAGGAAATTGGGAGTTTGGAGTACCATAATGTGCAATCATTTGGCTATCCTTTTTTTCATTTTCATGTTTTAATGATGTGGCAAGAAAAGCTTGTAAGATGTGAATAAGAAAAATTGACTCACTGTGATTCTCCACACACACTTGGTGTTTGGTGGGTAAACTCCTGGGTACCCCTGGCTCCCGATTACTCCAGACTCCCCTGTGATGTTTCCACCGCACGTGAAGACTTGTCTATAGCAGGAAGAGAGTGGAAAATTTTGTTTTTCTAATTTTATTTTTTCTTTTTTTTTCAATAACACGTACAAGCACTGATGCCAGTCGGCGGTAGAGCTATAAAAGATGTAATTCATCGCCAATGCGCCATGGGTCCAGAGAGAAGGTCGGACTTTAGAATAATCCTGTAAATGAACTCCATCCTCTTCACAGCCTACACTGTGCAATCTCTCAGATTGTTTGAAGAAAAAATGGATGAGAATAATGATGTACCTCCGCTGAGTCTGCGCACAGACCTCGGTCAGGAACAGGAGACTCCATGCGCAAAAAAGCCCGCATGTTGTCCACATCGTCGGCTCAGCACAGCCCCGTGGCACGAAGCGCATTGTGTGGATGACCCGGAGCTCCTGCGGGGAGTTTCACTGCCTGCAAGCCCGAGCACATGAATACGGCGTTTGTTCTGCCTGGTTGGAGGGAGGGAGCAGGCACTGCTGCTTTTCTCCCCCCCCCCAAAAAAAGAAAAAAAGCTCGGAGGGTGTGGGGTCTCGAATTATTTTCATAAGGCACCTGGCCTGAAGATACGGAGATGGCATGCAAGCATTAACTTGACTCAAGAAGCCTTATCTGCACTTGTGGCATTCCAATCAACACAACACATGGCAGCGAGGGACACAAGTAGTAACACACTGGCTGCCTAGTCCATCTGGTCAGTACACACTGACGGACCAGATGTGGGCTGGTGGAGGACTTGGAGTAATGTCACTTTTACACCATCTGACTGCACATCTTTAAAACTGCGTCTGAAATCACAGATGGACATTGGAGATCGA
Source organism: Colistium nudipinnis (assembly GCA_016785305.1). Taxonomy (NCBI): domain Eukaryota; kingdom Metazoa; phylum Chordata; class Actinopteri; order Pleuronectiformes; family Rhombosoleidae; genus Colistium; species Colistium nudipinnis. Next base: position 12,015 of record JAFBJU010000683.1, on the reverse strand, counting down.
CAACGCCACCTTGTGGAATTTTATGAGCAACGATGATATTAATGGTAAAAAAATAAACAACTATTACAAGTTTCATTAAAGCTCAAATGTGCTGTTTTCTTACTATACAATTGTTTTTTGGATATTATTGTATTTTTCAAACACAGTTTTAATCGAAGGCATGATTGTGTTGAAAGTGTTTAGTATGCTTCTATTTTTTAATACACTCCAACAATGAACACATAGTATGAGTCTGAAAGAATATTTATTCTACGTTGAAAAGCGTGTAACAGACAGCATGTAGTACACATTAGGCTGACTAGGGATAACAATCGTGAATTAACTATATACAGATAATTAACAAATGATTTACAGTTGCTATTGCTATTTATTATTTTTAGTCTGTTTTAGTTTAGTTTGTCCTGCCTTAGAGAGGGATCCATCTCTTGTAGCTCCTTCTGACATTTCAAAATGGTAAGTAACCAGAGATTTGGTATAGTTTCACTAGTTCCAATTCATTGTACTGAAAAACAAAACATAGCATTAAAGGATGTGCCATTAAAATACATAATGGTACAACTTCAGATAAAGGGAACTAAAGGAAATATAATTCCTCTTACAATTCCTCCACTCTCCAGCAGGTAGCGGTAGCGAGTTTGTGAGCCGGTTTGCCAACCGCCGATATACACGGATAGAAGAAGAATGTGAGCGTAGTTCCAGTAAAGATGGCGGACCGAGCGCCCGGTGGCTCTCAAAAAGCTAGCGCTAAGGTGAATTTACCGTTTGCACTTACACTATCTACACATAATCTGTTTTAACGAAAACACTGTAAATATCAATATAAACGAAGAACGTTTGCTATTTGTATATTTGTAGCTCGCAGCGGGTGGACTCTGAGTCTGCGCAACGTTTGTAGCTAGCATCTAACCAGCTAAAGCTAACTGTTAGCTTCCCGACCACACTGGTTAGCTAAGCTAGGCTAGTTATGTAGCCAGCACAAACAGTAGTAGTCATGACGGTTCGTCGTGTAAGAAAGGTTGTTTGCGCTGTTTATTGGTTTATATTGGCGTTGCTTGTCTTCTGGACCAAGTTACACTGTTTTGCATTTGGATGAAATAAAGAGAAGAGCTCGGGTTGCGGGCCGTCATCCTTAGCTCTGGTAGTCATTCAGCATTAATGCCTTCATTCGATGGCGTTGTAGCAGCTACAGACTTGTTGTGTGTCTGGTTGTTTTTGTCAATAAGGCCACTACTGTATTTCAAACAATATGTGGATTAATTGCAAGATTAAGATTGGCCATTACATAGGAGGTAAACCCCCATGGGTCTGCATTAATGCTTGTGTTGTTCCTGTCCCGCGTAACTTAGCTGTCGGCACGATCACGTTTCAGAACTCTGAATAGCAATAATAATAGCCACTGGTATTACATAAATGGTGTTATTGTACACCTAGATGTGTTGTGTTTGGTTTATCTATCTATATTTATCTTTCTGTCATGCTTTGAGAAGAGAGTTGTAGTTCAGCCATGCTACTCTCTCCGCTGTAGTTATTGCTGCTGTGTATTTAGTTATGATAATGTGTGTTAACACGGATATAAAACGTTAAATAAATTCGACTTCATACATAAGGTGTTTTTTTTTTAAATACAGAGCACTGTTAGATGGTGCCTGAAACCCAAGAATGTAATTGCCATTAGCTGCGTTATGTTACTGTCGTGCATATGACAAGAAGTTCTTGTATCTTCCCCGGCAGGCGCTGCTTGAGAGCAAACTGAAGTCATTCAGCATTGGCAAGATGGCAGTGGCAAAGAGGACGCTGAGTAAAAAGGAACAAGATGAGATCAAGAAAAAAGTAAGTTTCGACTGCCCTCTTTAAGAATATTGTCTATATGTCTTATATACACAGCGTGTAAAATAAGTACTGAACATGTCTGCATGTTTATCTCAGTAAATGTATTTCTAAAGGTGCTTTTGACAAATGTTGGTAACAACCCATGCAATTCACACATGCAAAGAAACCAAAACAAATAAGTCCAGAAATGTATGTAACAATATGTATAATAAAATGGAATGACACAGGGAAAAATTATTGAACACGCTTAATGAAAGCAATGTATTTCATTGTTGGTAAAGACCGCTTCAGGCACCTCCTGTGTCGAGAATGGAATCTTGAAGGTTTCATGGGCCTCTTCTATGAAGATTGTTAGTTGTTTTGATAGATTTTCTATTGGATTCAAGTTCTTTCCACTTATGGATTATGGCCCCAACAGTGCTCACTGGAACATTTAGAAGCGTGGAAATCATTCTCGAACCAAATATTTTACCCGCCACATCTTATATATATGAGTCTCGTATGTTTTAACAATGTTGCCAGTGAGATGCTTCCGTTATTTGAATGTGATTTGTAATTCTGGTTTCTGTCTTAAGGAGGATGAGCGTGCAGCGGCAGAGATTTATGAGGAGTTTCTTGCTGCTTTTGAGGGACAAGGGGAAGGCAAAGTTAAAGCCTTTGTTCGAGGTGGTGTTGCAAATGCTACCAAAGGTACGGTATTAGTAATATGTTTTCTCCGCATGGATAACAGCTACATAAAAGCAAAGAATGACTTTTAAAAACCCTCTTTTTCACTTTCAGAAGAAGCAGCTGCTGATGAAAAGAAAGGAAAGTTGTACAAGCCCAAGTCACGATTTGAGAATCAGGGCAAAAGCTTTTTGCCCTTGGATACCCCACCTCAGTTCTTAGCGTTGGACAAAAGACATGTAAGTATTATCAGTCGGCATGTTGTCTCCCGTTTTAACAGCTGTAGTAAATTGTTCTGTTGTTATTGTGCTGATGATATTTCCACACTTGTTTCAGACTTCGAAGAAACCTACTGAAAAGGAGAAGAAGAAGAGTAACCTGGAGCTCTTTAAAGAAGAACTAAAACAGTAAGCTTCCTTTTAAAATGAGCATTTTTAATTAAATTACTCTTATTAGGAAATTGCTATAATATAAACAGAGGTTGTACTTAATTGTACTATATACTTTCCCCCCCGCAGAATACAGGAGGAAAGGGATGAAAGACATAAGCTGAAAGGACGCGTCAGTCGTTTTGAACCTCTGTCGGGCGTGGATGGAAGACGTTCATGTAAGTAGAATAAAGCTGCGTGACCAGGGTGGTCAGGGTAACTCACTTGGCCTGAAATGGCCTCTTCCCACTTTACTCAACTTCCCTACCCTCTTTGTCCACTTTTGTCCCTAAACAAAATTTATACTGCTTTCTGCTTCTTTTAGCGGATGGTTCTTCACGAAGAAACCGTCCGTCCAGTGGTAATTTTGAATTAATACAGTGGCCTTGCTAAGAAAATATGTTGACCCATCCTACAGCCGCCCGTAATTCTTTCTTCTTCTCTGTCTCTGCAGTTTTGGATGACTGTGCGCCAGGTTCCCACGATGTTGGAGACCCATCCACTACGAACTTGTATCTTGGGAACATTAATCCCCAGGTGAATTTCTATCCAGACATCTTTTGAGTGAAGAGGATTTGAAGAATGGATTTGATTTGAGCTTGCACAAGATACCATATGTGAAGTAGTTCTTTTCAAGTTTTTCATGTATGCTTTTCTGTTTTGTAGATGAATGAAGAGATGCTTTGTCAAGAGTTCGGTCGATACGGCCCGTTGGCCAGTGTGAAGATCATGTGGCCGAGGACAGACGAGGAAAGGGCTCGGGAGAGGAACTGTGGCTTTGTGGCCTTCATGAACAGGAGGGATGCTGAGCGAGCTCTCAAGAACCTAAATGGTAAAAAGCTGTGGTTTGTGTTATATATTGAAATGAATGACGATGCACTCGTTTCCCTCGTAGTCTTCCTTGTAAATATTATAAAATATTCATATATTTGACTGTGATTGCAGGAAAGATGATCATGAACTTCGAGATGAAATTAGGGTGGGGCAAAGGTGTGCCCATTCCGCCCCACCCCATCTACATCCCTCCTTCCATGATGGAGCACACACTCCCACCGCCTCCCTCTGGCCTCCCCTTCAACGCACAACCCCGGGAGAGGCTAAAGAACCCCACTGCTCCCCTGCTTCCTCCCCCTAAGAACAAGGAGGAGTTCGACAAGGTAACGCAATATGCCAGCCTAGTATTATTCTCATGGGTTATAGCAGTGTTTTGTTAATTCTGCTGGTAAGATGTTAGACTTTAATATGATCAGTCAGTACAGGTGTTCATTCTAGTTTATGTAAGTTCTAGATTTAGTCTTAGTTCACCAAATAAATGTGTTGCTCTATAAGACAGAGTGTGGATAAAGTAAGATGTTAGTGTGTGGGGAAATGCTCAGTGATACAGAGGTGTTTATGGTTAATGGAGTGTCACGGGTGTTTCGCCTTTAGTAAAACTGACAGCAGGGAAGGAAAGTTGTTGTCTTTTTGCACTTTTCAATGCATTTTTTATATTTTTCACCTGTTGCCTTTATAACAATACTCACATTCTATGTTTATTATCTGATGTGACTTCATATACAGACTCTGTCGCAAGCCATAGTCAAAGTGGTTATCCCAACAGAAAGGTACATGTTTTTCTTTTTTTAAAATTGGTGTACAAACTTAGAACATCCCATAATGAAGCTAAACATTTGATCAGTTGATCACTGCATGCTACAGGGGGCTGGTCAGTAGGGGTGAGCAATGGTTGAAGCAACTGTACATTGTCTCCATATCAGTACATAGAAAATTGACTGACTGAAAGGTTTGTCGTGTATCTTGCTATTTCACATTCTACCATCCTTCATAATTCCTCTCAAATATATATATAGCTGCACCATTTAAGATCCGATTTAATGTGCTGTGTAGACAAAGGTCATGACATTAGTCCATCGCAATTCCACACCATACATCAGCATTGAATTGTGTTGCTCAACTTTAGTGACATAGTATCTTGCCACATACATAGCCTGCTGAGTCTGGATCTGTAGTTGTGAAAACCTGCTGTCTGACCATTGCTCACTCAGACCGTCTACCCCCTTGGCCTCTGTCACCTTATCAGGCGCTCAGTAAATCTGGCCCCTGCCAACAAATCCAAACCTTCCAGCATTAGTTTATCTATGACCTTTGACATTGGCCTTGGTGAGCAGCACAAGTTGAACTGTCTGCGGCAGCGAGGGACCTGAAAGGCATCATGGGATGGATTGGGAAAGTATACTGAATTTTACCCCGCCAATGGTACGATCGGCTCCAATACAAGTAAATGTGATCTGTGTTGTCAAATGAAAGACATCCTTTGTATTGTTGGCCACTTTAGGCTAATTGTATGCAGCCTGCACCACGTGTCTCCCCAAAATTGTCACCGAGTGATTAGTGATCCCATTTGCACTGTATTTAGTCATTACCAACTACACCAATATTAGCCTGTTCAGCCAATTAGGCCATCAGTCCTATACTGCTTTGGTTATTCCTCAGTTGACATTAGTCAGGATATAAGTGGGAATTGAAAGGCACTGTATTGATAAAAGGTTTCAGCTAATACAGTGTTTTCGTCAATGTCTCATGCCAACCTGTTGCACAATCGCAGTAAAGATGACGGGCATAAACTTCAAATTATAGCCAGTCTTAAATACGTGCCGTTACCTGATTTCTTTAATGAAGATTCGCAGCATTATTCATTGATGTTCACATAGGCCCAGAGGCATACTCACTTCATTTATGCTTGGTCTGAGGACTCCTTGACAGTAGTTATCTGCAAATGAAAATGTCTTGTTTTTCTTAATTTAATCAAACGACTAATAGAAATGTATCCTTCATATTAAGCTGAATTGTTCAGACATCATGGTCTTCTCGGTACGGTGTGTTGCATCAAGCCTTAACATGGCCACGTGTACCACGACGTTGTTGCCCTCTGTACATGGCGGCAGTAGCTATGTCCTGCAGAGATTCGTTGTGCAACAAGTGTTGAGTGTCCATCCACCAAGCATAAATGAATCTTTGATAGGCAGGTTTGAAATAGTGCTCACAAGTCAGGCCAGTCTGAATCTGTTTGCTTTAACTGTGTTTTTCTTGTAGGAATTTGCTCTCTCTCATCCACCGAATGATCGAGTTTGTGGTGCGTGAAGGCCCAATGTTTGAAGCCATGATCATGAACAGAGAAATCAGCAACCCCACATACAGGTAAGGGCCACGGCACTTCAGAAAAGTATTCTCAGTTTCAGTCTGTTCTTCTTTTTTTTTTATGGTTTTGACTTTGTTTAACTTTCAGGTTTCTATTTGAGAACCAGAGCCCGGCACATGTATACTACCGTTGGAAGTTGTACTCCATACTACAGGTAAGATATCTTCTGTGAAAAGATAGCTCTAGTTCTGCACAACATTTCAGTGGCCTCCAGCCTGCGTGGCACAGTCGAGCACGATTTCTTTCTTAATTTAATGTCAATTATTCTTTTTCCTTAAGGGTGAGGCACCTGTCAAATGGCGAACGGAGGACGTCAGGATGTTTAAGAACGGCTCTTTGTGGCGTCCGCCTCCTCTCAATCCATACCTCCATGGTCCTTACGATGACGGCGAAGAAGAAGAGGAAGAGGAGGAAGCTGGCAAGAAAGGCTGCTTAAAAGAAGAGTAATACTCACTGCCTTGCGATTTTCAGCCTAAATCCTGTTGCAAAGTACGATCAGAACTCCTAACTCGGCGTAATTGTGGTGCCTCTGTGCAGTGAGCGGGACAAACTGGAAGAGATGCTGCGGGGTATGACTCCGAGGAGAGGAGACATCGCCGAAGCCATGCTGTTCTGTCTCAGCCACGCCGAGGCTGCTGAAGAGATCGTGGAGTGCGTGACCGAGTCGCTCTCCATCCTCAAGACCCCGCTCCCCAAGAAGGTGAGTCAAAACACGCAGCCTCTGCTATGAAAAGTGGTACAAACCTGTGTGTGTGTGTGTGTGTGTGTGTGTACACGTCACATTCTGTGGTGACCTTCGAGCATCCTGGTGTAAAACTTCAGATTGTTTTCCTTTTTGTCATTTCAGATAGCAAGGTTATATCTTGTTTCCGACGTGCTGTACAACTCCTCTGCCAAAGTAGCCAATGCGTCTTACTACAGAAAATAGTAAGTTGTTTGAAATACTTTTGCTCTATCACACAGTATGTTCATCTTAACATGATGTCACTTCTTTTTATATATATATATTTCAACAACCGCTCTCTCTCTTCGTCTCTCAAGTTTTGAGACGAAACTGTGCCAGGTTTTCTCTGACCTCAACGCAACCTACAAATCGATCCAGGGTCACCTTCAGTCCGAGAACTTCAAGGTACCAAACCTCCCTCAACGCAACACTGTGCACAATGTACCTAGTTATTGACCCAGCTCACTCAGCCATTGTGGTCCTGTTTTCTTCTTTGTGGCAGCAACGTGTAATGTCGTGTTTCCGTGCGTGGGAGGACTGGGCCGTGTATCCTGACCCATTCCTCATCAAGCTGCAGAACATTTTCCTGGGTCTCGTTAACCTCGCTGCAGAGAAGGAACCGGTTATCCCAACTGTGGAGGCAAGTGATTTAACAATGCATTTTTTTCAATATGTACCTATCCCATTGAGTCGGTGAACAGTGTTGTTTTTGCTCCAGGCGGAGCCAACAGAGGACATTGACGGGGCTCCCATAGGGGAGTTTGTAGACGGCAGTCTGCTGGAGGATGTAGACGGAGTACCCATTGACGCCGGGCCCATGGATGGAGCCCCCATCGATGGCGCCCCCCTGGATGACCTGGACGGGGTCCCGATCAAGCCCATGGAAGAAGACCTGGATGGAATACCATGTGAGTGATGCAGACGCGTACCTGGCCACTTTTGTGCAGTTGGGATTATCGGACTGAAATGCAGTACTGTATGCCAACGTGCATGGTGACAAAAGTTCTTTGTTTTACAGTCGACCAGTCGAAGGAACCGACTTTCAAGGTAGCGCCATCGAAGTGGGAAGCGGTGGACGAGTCGGAGTTACAATCTCAAGGTGAGACGCCTTTCTGTCTCGAGTCGAACGAAAGTGACAAATGCCATGCGCCCATTGAGCTCGGGGCTTCTTCCTCATTGGTTTTGTGTTTGTTACTCAGCTGTGACGACCTCAAAGTGGGAATCACTTGAGCAACCAGAAGAAAGGAAAAAGTGAGTATATATATATATTGTTTGTGTGCTATTGTAGAACCACGATTGATTCATTAACTTCGTTGTTACGCTGCGTACACCTCGGTGCGCTCGTGGCCCTCTCGTTTTCTCTTCAACAGAAGAAACGGGGACAGTGATGACGACCGGAGCCCTCGCTCGGATGATCACCACCGCTACTCCAACCCCATCAGAGACGACTCGGACACCAAGGCCAAGATGTCCGAGATGAACGAGGAGAAACGCACCAAGCTACGAGAGATAGAGGTAGCGTTCAGGGACCAGGCGCGCCCACCTCGATGTTTTGAATGCACACGAGCCGTTTGTTTCAGACCACTTTCTCTTTTTTTTTTATTGCATTTCCCAGGTTAAGGTCATGAAGTTCCAGGACGAGCTGGAGTCAGGGAAGAGGCCGAAGAAGCCGGGCCAAGGGATCCAGGAGCAGGTGGAGCATTACAGGGACAAACTACTACAAAAGGTGCGGAACACCACTCTGATCACACAATGGTATTTATTATACGAGACATGAGGCTAATGACAATGTATTAACGGTGTCTTACTTCTCGACTGTAGGAAAAAGAAAAGGAGAAACTTGAACGGGAGAAAGAGAGGGAGAAGAAGGAGAAGGACAAAGCGGAGGCGCGGCTGAAAGACTTGAAGAAGGAGAAAGAGAAGGAGGACACACCAACCAGGAAAGAAAGGTAAAAATCAACTTCATCGTCCGTAATGTTTCAGTTCAGACATTGAACAGGTTTTCTCAGTCGCCATTCTTCGTACGGAACCGTGACTGGTTACTTAGTAGTTTCACCTTTCATCCGAGAGGCTTCCTCGGTGCGAACTGACTGCTGGGAAAGTTCAGGTATTTGTCCCGTGAGAAGACTAGCTAATTAGGGCATCGCGCAGTTTAAACTCGCCGACATAGTCAGGTTTTGGGTCGAGCCCGAGTCTGGGTGTAGATGGTGGCCTCACCCGACACTTCCTTTCAATTGTTGGTGTTGTTTAACTTTGAGAATGGAGAACAGCGTTGTAAGTGCTTAAGCCTCCTCCACCGTCATCTCCTAAGTGACGGAGAGTCTTAAGACACACTCGCAACGCTGTTCTTCAGTCTCTTGCAATTAACAACAACAACAATTCAAAGGAACTCTCAGGTGATGCTAACAACCTTCATCTACACTCAGGCTAAAGCCAAAACCGGAATCTATGTTAGAGGGCCTGCAGGTTTAACTTAACGATCCCCCTAATTAGCGATTCCTCTCACAGACGATAATGCCTGAACTTTCCCATGGGTCAGTTAGAAGCGAGGACGCTACAAAGTAACTAGTAGAGCGGCTCCTGATATTAACAGTGCATCGTACAACATTGAATTTGTTTTAATTTCCTATCTGACAGACGTTTGTCCCCTCCGGTTGACAGGAAGAGGCGTCACAGTGGCTCACCCAGTCCGACCCGCAGCAGCAGACGCGGTCGTTCTTCTTCTCCTCGCTCAGAGAGATCCGAACGCTCCGACCGATCCTTCCCCAAAGACACGTCGTCTCGAGCTTCCCACAAGGACTCCCCTCGCTCCAGCAACAAGAAGTCTTCTAAGAGGTGAGTCCATCCGTCCCCTGCGCACACACACACGGTTGGAAGGCCACAATCTTTACTAATGTCTCTAATACGATTCTTGTGCGTTTGTGCCACTAGATCGCCCTCCTCCCCTCGCACGCCCAAACGATCCAGGAGGTCACGCTCCAAGACGCCCAAGAAGTCCGTTAAGAAGTCTCGTTCCAAATCAAGGTCTCCCCACAGGTCTCACAAAAAATCTAAGAAGAGCAAACACTGACACTCCACCCCGCCCCCTTAACTGCAACATGTTGTATAAAAGATTGACTAGAGTGATTTGGCAGCCTAACACCTCTGACCAAATGCTGATGTATAGATACCGAGTGTGCAGAGTGTTGCATGGGTTGCCATCTGGCGTATCAAATGGACGGAGCCATCGCTGTTTTATATTGTACAAAAAAAAATGTGCTTGTTTGTCCTTAAAGCCCATCCACGTGATAGACCACAACCATACAGTGTGATGGAGATAGTCATTGAACAATGCTGTCATTTTCTGTTTTTGTAGTACTCAATAAAAAAAGACTTCCTAATATTCCAGTGTTCTTCCTAATTGCATCCATCTTACGCTCAATCTAATTGGCTAGTTAGGATACTTAACTAGCAGCTAATTAGTGAGTAATTAAAGCAGCATTCTTACCTTACTTTAGAGTTTGGCCTCTGGCTTTTTCAGCTGATCCCTCAGTTCCAAACGAGCAATGGTGGAGAGGTGAACCTCATCTGGTCCGTCGGCAATGCGCAGAGTCCTCACATACGAATACCTAAAGGAAGAAGATGTGTGTCAATACAATGGTCCACTGATTAGGTATTCATCCTCGGATGAGCTTTTCATCTCGCAGAGGATAAATACCTGAACTTTTCCAGCAGCTAGTTAGAACTGAACAGCAGCCTCTTGGATGAGAGGTGAACATCTACAACCAGTCCAGATGTCTGCGATGAATCGCTGTTGCTGTAACAGACGATACTCACATCTGGGCGAGAGGGAAGTCTCCCGACACGCCTGCGCCTCCGTAGACCTGGATGGCACAGTCCACCACCTTACAGGCCATCCTGGCTGCCGCCACCTTGATCATAGCGATCTGTAAAAGCAGAGCAGCAATGCGAAACTATGTTAACGGCAAAGAGGGACCTGAAGTCACAGTGATGGTACCGTGATGTCTGTGGAGGTTCTATATCGCCCAGGTCATGGTAATATCATACAGTGATGACGAGTATCATTTTCTGTAGGTATGTATTTGTCTACAATGTTGGCTTTATCTATTCTAACTACAAAAGAGTGTCAGGAAGATCATTCCTACCTGTTTGCGTGCAGCCCGGCCGCCCCCGGTATCCAGTGCATGAGCAGCATGAAGGGTCAGCAGGCGGGTCTGTTCAATCAGGAGACGACACTCGGCGACCCAGTGAGCAACTACTTCCTGCAAACAAAAAAAGTCACAGTGCTCAGGTTGAGTCTACAATTCTGTCCACTAGATGTCGACAGCAGTTGAGATTTCAAACTCATGCCAGCGCTGCAGTGGAATCCAAGCTGGAGGAATCGTCGGGTAAATGCTCACTTACATGTTGGTAGAGTTTTTTTCCAAATGTGCTTCTGCTTGCAGCCCTTTGACAGAGCAGCTCCAAAGCCAACTCTGCCTGGCCCACAGCCCTCATGCAGTGGTGCAGCCGGCCAGGTCCAAGACGTCCCTGAGCTATCTCAAATCCTCGACCTTCTCCTGGAAACACAAGCAGAGCGGTGATGAGCCCAGAGACACGACAGGCTGAACAATAAAGGAGGACACTAACTAATTTCTAGTTAGTGTATACATCCTTTTATTATTTTTTTTGCACCTACCCTATTTTTAGGCCCTGCCGATGCTACTGTGCAAGTTTTGAAATGTTTGAAACTATAGTAAGGCATTTATTTTTATTTTTGACGACATGCTCTACCATGACGTTTAAACTTATTTCACTTTATTTTTAAGCCCTGCCGATGCTGCTGTGCGAGTTTCGAGTGTTTTCGACATGTTGGAAAATTTGGAATTTTTGGGCCCGAAGGTAAGGCTATAGTAAGGCGTTTTTTTTCACATTTTGGACGACAAAAGAGGGCCCAAAAACGAGGAAGTTTACACTTTTTGGGCGTAATTTTCGCACCTAGCCTATTTTTAAGCCCTGCCGATGCTGCTGTGCGAGTTTCGAGTGTTTTCGACATGTTGGAAAATTTGGAATTTTTGGGCCCGAAGGTAAGGCTATAGTAAGGCGTTTTTTTCACATTTTGGACGACAAAAAAGGGCCAAAAAACGAGGAAATTTACACTTTTTGGGCGTAATTTTCGCACCTAGCCT
>JAFBJU010000682.1:396176-455059 GCA_016785305.1 Colistium nudipinnis | reverse complement strand
ATTAAAAAAAATTGAAAACATACATAAAACATGCAAAACGCTCAAATATATTACTGAGGTGAAGAAAAGTGAAAAAAGTGATAAAATTAAAAAAAAATGTATTTCGTCGAAAATTTGACCAAAAACGTCATAGTATAGCATGTCGTCCAAAAATGTCAAAAATGTCAAAAAATGAAAAAAAATTGAAAACATGCAAAGCGCTCAAATATATAACTGAGGTGAAGAAAAGTGAAAAAAAGTGATAACATTTTTTTTTTGTATTTTGTTGAAAATTTGACCAAAAGCGTCATAGTATAGCATGTCGTCCAAAAATGTCAAAAATGTCAAAAAATTTGAAAACATGCAAAGCGCTCAAATATATGACTGAGGTGAAGAAAAGTGGAAAAACAGTGATAAAAAAAAAGCATCAGATGAGAAAGTACACAGGAGTCGAAGATGTCTTACTCTGACACATTTATTGAAGCTAGATCGAAGAGTAGAATGAAATAATTATCAATAAATGGTTTGTCCTGATGCACCCTGAAATTCTGATGTCTCGGTACGCCGAGGATACTCTTTCAACCGCTATAGAAAATGCTCGAAATAATCCACATCCAAATATGGTCAAACCAAATGTAACTACAACAGCTGACCTAACGATCGTGACTAAGTCAGACGGAGACCTGGTCCCGAAGGACCTCAAAAGTCTGGGTGCGCGCACGCAAATACATATGACCGATGTTTGACATTTTCTCCAACAACCCTCAGAATTTAGAAAGTCTTTAACAGTGCAATGTTCAATATTCCAAAAAAACAACTATCTTTTAGTTAAAATCATTATTTTGTTATAATGCATTTAAAAGAACAGTAAGGCAGATAAAGACAACACAATTCCATATTACTTCTATCCCACCTCTTTTTGTTTGTTTTTTTCACATTTCATCCAACGAAGACAGCGAAGAAGCCCAGAAACACAGAGGTGTAAAAGGGACTCATGACATCACAGGTCACACGTCCCATGTGTTAACTCAACCAAACCAAACTTCCCCGCGTGGACCTTACAAAAAAACAAGGGATGCACTTCCTTCAGAAGATACTTTTACAACACTACTTGCCATTTTTTTCTTTTTTCTTTCTCCTGTTTGGAAAGCATTCAACGCAGTTTGAAAATCAGCCATTTACGACTAGCACACGCTTGTAGCCTTGACAACTGGGCATATGTACATCATCTATTTTCATATTCACAAATGGACCTGACAGGGGTTCTAAATGGTCACGTCGCACATTGCTCTCAGAATGATGGGGGGCGCTTTGTCTTTTGAAACAGAGCACAAAACGCACGAGTGGATGACATCACTGATGACGTCATCCACCCTAACCCCACCACATACACACTCATTATAAACTCAGATTTCTGGAACGCGCATAAAACTTCATTCAACATTCAAAGGCAGCACAAGATATCAAACATCTGAAAGTAGCATTTTTGTCCGAAAGTCGAAGTTGTCACCTGTTTGAAGTTGGAATGAAAGTTTCTAGGTGAAGGTAAAAAGGAGAAGATGCAGTGGGAGAACAGTAGGAAAAAGAAAAGTCAGAGCAGAAATGCAAACGTTTTTGACTGTTTTGATTGTCAAACGGTTAAAATCGGGCAAAAATAAAAATGTGGAATTCTGTAACATTCATACTGATATTAAAAGTGGCTGCAAAAAAGCATTTGAAATGTTCTTTTGTCTTTCAGTCTCTGGTGGTGCTGAGGAAGCCATTGCATGATTAGATCATTCTAATTCTAATTATGAGATCATTCAAAAAAAAATACTTTAGAGTCTTTTGTCTGAATGAGAAGACACTGATTTATTCAGGGAATATCCCGCACAGATATTCTGCTCCAGGGGGCAGAAAACATGTATTTACATGACGGAGAAACCTCAGGGCTAATATTCCTCCAAGTTACATCATTCAGTCCTGACTTCCTATTGTGATTTTAAATTCACATCACTGATCATTTAATACAGGATTCCACTCACAGAAAATATGATAGTCAATAAGGAAACATCCTGAATGTAATTACTACAAGATCATACTCTCAAGATCATATTTGTTAGGTCACACGTATGGCTGGGACAATAAGCCACAGCTTTTCGAAGGGACCAGTATTGTGATAATGGTTCGAGAGTCCTCGACAATCCTCCGCATCTTTGTGCAAAGTCACTCTGAAGCCATGAGCGTAGTGGCAGTATCCTCCTTACAGTAGAACACATTTAAAGTTGGTAGAACAAGATCTCGGCAAGGTCTTCTCTCGCTATGGAAATTTTCCTTCTTCCTTTCCTCTCCAAACGTGAACGTCTCGAAGGTGAAACACGGAAAAAACGATCGGCTCAGCCAGGCCTCTCCTGATTTGGATGAAAGCAATCTGAAATCGGTATTTTAAATGAAGTTTAAAAAAAAGAGCAGGGCTGCTGCTTTTTGGGAAAACCACAGGGTCAAGGTCCCGTATTCTTCCTCTGTCCATGGAGTTGTTTTTTTTTTGCTTCTGACGAGCCATAACCTTTGCCTCCAGTCCCCACTGTTTACTATGAAGACGACAAAGAGAAGTCTTTCAGAAGCAGGTCAGCAGCCAGGCCTGGAGAGATGACCCCTTTGGTGACTCTCTCCTCAAGGCGGGGTAGCGCCTCTCTGACACTGGGATGATTTTTGAAATGGAAGAGGACGTTCTCCCGGATGAGGCTCCACATCCAAACCTTCTGCTGAGCCCTCCTCCGGCCCTGCAGCTCACCGCTGGATAACATGGCGTCCCGGTACGACTCCATCTCGGCCCAGACCTCCGGGATGCCCTCGTCAGTGTGAGAGGAGGCACGCACCACCTGGGGGTGTTGTGGGGGTGGATGCATTTGAAAATTTCCTTTTCCTATAATGGGATTTCATTTCTTTTCAACTACACTTATCCTGAGAGTTCAGGTTCCAACAGATTGAATTGTGGTGAACGTAAATGTGTTAGTCGTATTTAGATCGTTGACATGAATAGTTTAGTATTAGTTAGATTCTTTGGTTGCAGCATTTAAAGTTTTCAAATTAGCATATATATATATATATATATATATTTAGAAGGTTAATTAATAGAGAATAAGGTTAGTTGCAGCACCTATGTTTTCTTGCAGAGTGAGATAAAGAACAGGAGACAGACTGATAAAGATGAAAAGACAGAGAATCAGGGAGAAGAAAGTAGCAATAAATAGCAAAAGAACACATGACCGCATTCTATCTGTTTCAATACGAGTACACAGGCTTGAAATGAGCAAAATTCATGACACAGCAGCAGCGTATTCAGCACAGCACGATTAAGGGGTGGAGGGTGAGAGTTGGGGGGGGGACTGGACTGGGAAAACAAAGGGCCAAGGCCAGGCAAGCAGGCGGGTGAGCTGGGACATGCAGGGAGGGGAGGGACACTGCAGTACTGAAAACCATGATGCCCTGACATCACCATCATCATCATCGCCCTCCCTCTCTAAGGTCAGCAGACCTCGCAGTGGGGCGGCTTGTTGGGTCCACGTGGCAGCTGTGGCCAATGTTGACCACTTGTCAATAAGCTTTTTTTTTTTTCTTTTTTTTTTTACATGGCTCCCTCTCTCACTACGCTCAGTTATCATGCCGACAGGAAGACCGTCTCATACAAACATTCGTGCTTTTACACACATACACACACCTTGGGGTTCCAGGACTTGGATTGCCTCCTCAGCAGCTTGAGCGCGCTGGTGTATTCAGTCTGGATCCTTCGGGCCGGCACCAACAGGTCTCCATCCGCCTTTGTCACCACCACCAGGTCGGCCCTCTCGATGATGCCCCGTTTGATACCCTGGACAGAGACATTGGCATCAGACATGGGGCGATCAACTTCATAATAAACATGTATTTAATCAATACATTGGAGGTCTAGGTGCTTAATATTTGAGTGGACAAGAAGAAACCAACACAGTCTAGTAGTCTCTGTCTATCTGTCCCTTATTGATAAGTTTGCATGGACAGCAACCTATTAACAATTGAAGCAAATTAAGATTTGGGAATATATGGACTCGAGAAATAAAGTATGATTGATTGTTTTATTGCACTTCTGTAGGATATATGAAATAGTCTACTTATAATCTGAAAACATGTCCATGATGCAATGGCAATCTGTCTCATGTAAGCTGTAATTACGCAAATTAAAACAAATGCCACTTGAGGTGCTTAATGAACATAATCACCATAATATTAATCCTGATGTCTTAAGCTAAATAAGTAATGAATTGGGCTAATTAATAAACTGATTAGCATTGAGTCTTTGTCATCACACTTATTTTTGCAGAAAACATGAAAACAACATCAGTTAGTTAGTTAGTTAAATTAGATTAGATCATCTACTTACATTTACACATTTTTACTCTAATGAATCAGAGTTACTTTTTCATTTTCCATCATCTCTGGTATAAAAATAAAGACACAAATAAAGTACCCATGGTGGCATGGATGTATAATTATAGGCAATAATAATATTTTCACATTACCAATTTTACGGAAACATGAAAACCTCCTACTGTAATATATGTTTGAGGCGCTTCAACCAACTTCTTCAACATACAGGTCAATATTAAATATTTGTTCCTAAATCTGACGACAGTGAGATTGTTGCTGTGTGGAGTTTACGGACCTGGAGTTCGTCGCCCCCTGCTGGTGGAATTAGCAGCACAAACATGTCAACCATGTCAGCCACTGCAAACTCCGACTGGCCCACACCTGCAAACAAAGACATCACTGATCACTGATCTTACAGAAATTCTGACTGCAAAGTGGATCAATGGCCACACAGATATCCTCAAACTAAAACTAAAGGCACAATGAAGAGCCAAAGCCTGAATGTTGGTTCAAAATATGTAATGTATAGCTGAGCTTTATAACATTCGGTTCAGTACTGTGTATGCTGAAGAGAAAAATAAAAGTAGTTCATTGTCAAGAAAAAAGATTACAGTTTAAGGTGATTTTGAATACTTTTGAGCTTTTACAGCCTTCACAGTGAATGAACGCTAATCTCTGAAAAACAACCAAGGTGTCAGGGTCAGACCTCAACAATTTGTAATGGCCAAAAATAACGAAGCTGCAAAATATCTCATCTTATCACTATTCTCAGTACGTACATTTTCTCATATGTTTCTTGATTTTAAAACGTTTTTCTCAATTTATTCTGTAACATATTGAATGTGTTGGTGACAACGGAACACTAATTGGTAGTTAGTGATGTTTATTTTGGCAAAGTGAAGGCAAATTTGTCCCTGGCCACATCATTAGACTGCAACTCCACAGGCACTCTCTGGCTCGTTATGGTTTCATAAAATGTTCATACGCAGGAAAATCATAGTGTCTTACCTACTGTCTCTACGAGGACAATGTCATATCCTGCCCCCTCGCAGAGGACGATGGCCTCGTTGGTTGTTCTGGTGACTCCACCGAGAGTTCCAGAAGCCGGGGATGGTCTGATAAAAGCGTTCCAGTCCCTGGAGAGCTCAGTCATTCGAGTCTTATCTCCCATCAGAGACCCTGCAAGACAAACTTGTCATTATGTGGCACATACAAAACCTCATTTGGTGCCACATTGGCACTGTGGATGTATAAGTGGTTATCTCTTTAAATGAATAACATTTGTTGTTTTTCTCCATCATGTTTATAATCTGTGTCTCGGATGCTACCTCCTGTGGTGCAAGAGGACGGGTCCACAGCCAGCACTGATACTTTGTGTCCTCGTCCAGTCAACATCTTCCCCACCACCTCGATGAAGGATGACTTCCCAGCTCCAGGTGGACCAGACAGACCTAAGAAAGAAACAGAGAAAAATGGGATGTCGTCAAGAACTGTTTCAGCGAAATGAAAAAGATTTGCTTAACATCTGTTTGTTTTCTATGCCGCTTATACTTTCACGCCCTCAGTTTGCTCTCAAAACTAGCATCCGTTCTCTGTGTCTCAATTCCTGAACATTTTTACACTAACTCCCCATTGGGATTATATCATTTCAGATCTGGTGACTGGGTAGGCCAATGTATTTCACTAATATGAAATCATTAAACCAGCCTCTGGAATGGCTTACCGAATAATTGTTTGAATAATTAGTGGCGATCTAAGAACAATAACCTTAAAAAAATAATAATAAAAATGTTGAATTGTTCATGATCAAAATCCCCTGAGGAACTTGTTGATGTGGAAGAAATATTTACACTGGAAACAAATAATAAGGACAAAACATTCAGTGTCACATTTAGATGAGACTTTGTCCTACAACCCCAGGTGAACAGAGCCCACACACCTACTCTAAAGGCCACCGGCTTCCCCCCGTTGCGTCTCTCCTGCTCCGTCCTGTAGGACAGGACCCTCTGCAGCAGGACCTGCGCCAGCTCCTTCTTCCTGGGGTGCTGCGTCTCCGCCAGGGTGATGGACTCGGCCAGAGACGCCCGCTGTCCCCCGATCAGTCCCTCGTACAGCTTGGTGAGGATTCTCTGCTCGGGACCGCTCAGGTCCTGGATGTGAGGACTGCGGACCGAGCTCACACATCGGATGTGTCCCCGTATGCTGCTCTGGAAACAGGGCTGGGCAGACTTGGGGAGCCCACGGTGGAGACAGCATGTCCTGGTGGAAGGAAGGGACGAGGTGTAGCGCAGGAGGGACAGGCTGAAGCGTCCCATTCGGTGGCAGATGTGGGACATCTAAAAGTATAAATCATACAAAAGTTTTGTAATGAGAAAAAGCCCAGGTAAATGTTCCACAAACTAAAAGTATGTACATAATGGTGATAAATAAGTGAACCTGAGTATAGATTCACGTTTAAGCCAAAGTATGCGGCCGAAGGTAACAAACAAATTGGAAAAGGTATTTTCAATTGTTGACCAGCTCATTTATAAACAGTAAATTCAGATGCTAGCGGAGCAAACTGGCTAAAACTTGCCTTTGAATGTATGAGAGGAGCAAAAGCGCTTTTATTCGACCGTTGGTCTAATCTGCGATGTGGGTTAAACATACGATCATGGCGAATGTTATAATTAGGGCTGTCAAACACATTACCAGCAGTACAACAACACACAACGAAAAAGAAAATGAACACAAACCGTGGACCGAAGCTGACCTCGTACCAGGTACACGGAGGAGTTACATGTCGACCAAAGTTGTTCCATTTATTCTCTTCCGTTTCCGCTTACGGACGTCACGCCCCCCGACATATAGTTCCGCCGTTTTTTTAATTTTATTTATTTTTTATTAAAAACATCCTGAAAAGTCTGTCAATAAAGGCTGCGTTTACAAAATAAACGTGAAAAATATATATATATTTATGTGAGTATTCAGTAAAATATTGAAAATTCTAAAAAGGAAAAGGTGACCGTGGACAGGATTTAACCAGCAGGTGGCAGCAAAGGTTCATTATCATGCTGGATCTTACTTAAAGAAAACCTGATAACGTAAATTAATAATCATCAATGCATTTGTCCCAGAATAAATATACTCTACATTGCACAAAAGCTCGTTTTGTCCGCCTTTTTTTTTTTTCTTTTTTTTTTTTACCAGAGGTCACAGATACATCTAAATTGGTTATGAGATTAAGTTAAAACCATGTGAGTTTATGTGTTACTTCCTTTTTATTGACTTTGGCTGTTAACTTGTGGACTTGGAAACATTCTATGCCATTGTCTTAACATTTTGTCTGTGCCAAATTAAAACATGTTTAGTTTCTTTAAATGAATAAAACTAAGGCCAATCCAAAAGGTTTTAGTCACAAAGGACATCCACCTGTTGAGCCCTTGGACAAATAAAGGATAGGTGGGTAAACCGGTTTTATAACTCTTAAGGTTTAACTACCAAAACTAATTAACACAAGAAAATGTGCAAAAAAAAAAAAAAAAACTTAAATGTATGTACTCTGAATGTGTGATAAATTTCAATCTATAACAAAAGAGAGTCATGCCTAAAAAGTATTATCATTATTATTCATTATTCATTTACTTCTGGTCAAATTCAATCTGCTTTATAAGTATACTTAGAAGCACAAACCCTGACTCGAAATTTTTTGAATTTCAATTGAAAAACAAGAGCGTAATTTAAAAAGCTCCAAAAGACTCAAGACAGGAGTGACGTGTATTAATTTACTTACTATAAATCTGCACCCACAACATAGTGAACAATAGAAGGTGCCATACTTAAAACACTCCTGTTCTTCAAGTCACAGACCTTCAAGGCCTCCACTGCACCTGACATGCGAGTCTGTGGAATTTAGGAGAATCATGCAAACTGTCTTGGGAGGCAGCAGTGCAAACCACTGTGCAACCATACCACCCACGTCATGTACAGTCAAAGTGAGACTCACACAGACGTGTCAGTCAGTGATTTCCAGGGGAACTTCCTGGAAGATTGCCCCAAATTTCCCAGTGCCCTCTCACTGTGTCCCACTAAACAAAGGAAATCACATGATTTTATGATTTCCATGATATTTACTGGAAAATACAGTTACACTCAACATTAGTGCAGTTGGCTTTAAGATGCACTTGTAATTGTTGCGCTTCCCTAATTGAGGGTCTACTCCCATTTGCACGCAAGGACACACACACATACAGTGGTTGAGGTTTTCCCAAAGTCAATACATGGGTGGCCTGTAATCTAAGAGACATGGACACAAACACACACTCAACACACATGCCCTGACAGTGTTCATAAATGAAACAGGCCTGTTGCAAATAATGAAACAATTTTATTGGTTCTTCCAGTAGAGACTTGATATTCATGGAATAAAACTGCTTTTCTGGGAGCTTTACTGAGCAAAAACAAAAACAAAAAAAAAAGTGCAGGCAAAAAAAAAAACTGAAACATATTCAAACATATAAAAAGAATGTAAAGAGTATAACAGCTGAATAGCAAAGAGGATTGCTGGAAGCATGAAAGAATTGAATGGCATAATCTGCATTTTTATAAAATAAAAAAATCAGGATGGGACATCAGTAACTGACACCATTTTTTTTTTACAACAATTAAAATTTGAATGCTCAACATTTTCCCATAAGTCATTTAACACGTCTTGCTCGGTCAATGTAATAAAAGAATGAAGCACAGTCACGGAAATATTTATGTCCTCCAAGCAACTCCATATTGTAAGTCGCTTTGGACAAAAGCGTCAGCCAAATGAAATGTAATGTAACATTTGAAATAAATCTGAATTTGTTGCAGAGCTTACAGCGAGGGACAAACCTCTGCTTCATGTGACGTTCAGCTACCAGTCTTAAAATGTGTAACACTACACTAACCAACCTATGCTTTGCAAAACCAGACTGCACAGCACATATTCTAATAGTGAATATATCTAAACACTATTTTTTTTTCTTAAAATTCACTTGAAACACGAGTTTAACACAAGATGAGCGACATTTACAACATTAGTCTTATTTTATTTTTTTTAAATGCCCCTTTAGTGCCATGCCCCACACTAAACCCCACCCTTTACTCTCAAACTCCCTTTAAATTTGCCCTTCTACTGTTCTTTGTGAGTTGTGATACGAGATTTTATTTTTAGAGCTTTGCAGTGCTTAAATGTATTAACCTAAACGGGAACACAGCATTCTTGTGTCTGGAGATGATTAACATTTTTAGTCGTATTGGTCATCCTCCAAGTCCCTGCTAACTTTATACATGTTGTAAGTACATTTCCTGCCAACCTCGTTGCAGTCAGACAGAAAACAGCGGCCAACTGCAATTTCGGTGACCTGGAATGTCCCATGATTATTTTTAACTACCCACGTATATCTGGATTTCCGAGGGAATATTTAGATGCAAACTAGTTACGAGTCAGAATAATAGAACGATGAAAAAAAGAGACGTGTGGGAGCAAGATCAGGGAGGATACTTGCATCATGATGAGTGTGATGGTCTAATTATTACAGTTGGTCACAAAGATCAAGTATCTTCCAGTTGCATCACGCTCACTATAATTTCTCCTCTCCCAGTCTGTAAATGTGCCCAATTCAGACGTCCTTCAAGTAGAGAACAAAACCAACCCATTTAACAACCTGTCCAACTTTACAGGTCCCAGATCAGCCTGTGTTTTAGTCTAAATCTCACTAAATCACTGATGGGATGAACCACAAACCAGTCTGGGACCAACTAGCCCCTAATTCTTGCTACTCTGACCAAAATGCTGGGGTGAGGACAGCCACAGGGCTGAGGACATTGAAGCCTAGGAGACGGATGATATAGGGTTGTGGGGGGAGCCCATCTGGGTGAGCACCTTATCCAGCCACTGCAGGGGGCCGTGCAGGTGAATCTCAATCCAGCAGGGTGTGCTGGTCACATCTTGCCGGTGGTACTCTGCTCCCCAGCCCTGGAACACGTGGAGACACATCGTTTAAGAGAAGGATAGGGACACAAATTGTTCTGATTATTACTATGCATTGATTTCACAAGATTTGGACTCTCTAGCGTGGATGTTGATACTTTCACTAGAAAATGCAAAATCGATGAGATCATTTAAAACATATTTTGTTTTAAATGATATATTAAGCTCCCCCACACAGGAGGTTGGTGGTTTCACAATAGGAAAAAAAAAATGCACTAAGAGCTGCACAAACAACCTCAACGGCACTCACTGTAGGTGAAACACATAGCTCACCCCTCCACTAGAAAACAATGTTGGAACTAGATCGTAAAAAAGTTTTAACCCAGTCCAGCTCTGGCAAATGTAGGAGTCTAAAGATCCGAAAGTCGTGTTCACCACTTTTAAGTGTTAAATATTTAGAGAGCAACAAAGTGCAAGAAATGAAACCAGTAACAAGCTCCGCTGATTGCATTAAACACTGAGACAGTTATAGGTTACTGGTTTGCACTACTATGCCTATTTAAATATATTTCAATTTATTTTATTTACTTCAAGCACATAAAATCGGCCAAAAACATTTAATTCTTTATAATAATGAGTAAAACTTCATGTGATAGTCAGCCACAAAGTACCATATGATAAGTTGATATACACAATGCAAAGAATGATGTTTTTTTTCTTCTCTCACAGCTTACCTTAACGAAGCTCATGCGAATGGTACACATCTTTGTGAGCTCATAAACAGCCTCAAAGCCGTGGTTGACGGACTGGGCCAGCAGCTCAGCAAACTCCTGGTTGTTGAAAATCTTCAGGCTGCAGCCACTGGGAATCTTGCACACAGTCGTGGGATGGAAGCCGTGGTGGAAATTACAGTTGCGACTCTGGACGAAGATACTGCTGTCACTCAGACATTCTGCGTACACCTCCCCACCGACATAATACAGATGGACACCTGGGGGGAAAACGCCACTGTGGTCATTGTACAAATCTGTCAGTGCACCGCGGTGGTCGACGGGGCTCGTATACGGCACCTTTGCCGATGTGCCGCCGCGTGTTCTCGATGGTGGAGTTGCGGTTGACGTTGGAGAGCAAGCCGAGGCAGAATCGGTTGCAGGTGTTGGAGGGATCTGTGAAGCCGTCCACGAGCACGCTGGTGGAGGAAGCCTGGAACGCCTCCCCGACGCGATTGTTGAGCTCGTAGTAAACAATGGAGCACCAGTGCTTGGGTTCCTCATAGGCCACGGGCTGCACATCTGCACAGGAAACACATTACAGGGTCACGAGAAGGAGCCGAGTACTTTGGACATGTAGAGACGGAAGCACAGACACATTTAATGCACTTTTAAGACTCCTCCGTGCAGACACGCTGCCAGGATCCACTGATGCCTGCAGAGGCTGGGCTGTAAATCTTACTCGTCGGCGCAGTTATTTCCTCCAAATTGTCCCCCTGTAGCCCGTAGCAATCATTTGAATAAACATAAAGGACACACCGGCTGCATTTGTGGACATTTACGTAAATCGAAATCGATGCAGATGCATCTTGAAGCTTTGTCTGAGGTCTGCATGCAAGCCTTTATTGAGCAGTCAATAGACGGGGCCTGGCCAGGCTCCCTGCGCCTGGTATCTTGGGGCGAGCCAGTGCCAGCTGGCCTCACCCTCTCTGAGAGGGAGGAATAAATCATGTTTATCTAAGCACATATTTCTCCCAAACTTCCTCTGTGGCTCGGTACTGGCTAGCAGGTGTGTTTTGTCTATCCTCTTCCCAGGGCTGGACTACGATAGAGCTCCGCTCCCCTGTACAGGATGCAGCTTGTGGAAAAGAACTTGCAAAAAAAACTCCCCAAACTCCCACTTCCAACAAACATTTCAACAGCTCTTCCCGCTACTGTTGTCACCATGTGTGCCCACGCAATCTCTGGGCCCCGAGTGTAGGATGAAAGAAAAACGATGCATATTTTCCGTGGTTCAGGTAAGGAAAAAAAGGTCCTTATTATAATTTATTTCCACTTTGGTCCAGAGTTTTTTTGTTTTTTTTTAATAACTGTGACCTGAGAACATGGTATGGTGTCGCTGCTACCACACAGTCTGCTGACAAGGGGAAAAACATGAACCGCATCTACAATCATACGGATTGTCAACAAGCAGCAATCAGTAAAACCATATTATTTAGCTTACATATGGAATATTGTATATTTAGCTCTCCAGACATGTAAACAGTTAAAAACAAATATTTGACTGAATTGGGGGATTTTTTTTAAGCCTGTTTGATCATCTCACCATCAGATACATTTTTTGAAATGTTTTTAATAATAGGGATTTTCCTCTTTATAACTGAAGAATTAAAGCAGTAAGGACAAAGACAACGGGAAGTTTCCATGAAATGAAATGTCTGGGCTCAGTGTGTGCGAATTGCTTGGCCCATTACTAATTCATGACTGCAGTACTCAAGATGTTTCTGTCCAACGTAATAAAGGTAAAAAACCACAGAGTCGAGATTGGCTGCAATTATTGCACCGCATTTTAGATCTGAAGGTTGAAGGTAATTAGTGACTCTTAATCGTTAACGAGTTTCAAGTCATTACCACCAGCAGAGGTGACATAAGCGCTGGCTTTTATGAGCACCATAAAAACTGCTCTGAGGCTGGGCTTAATTTGCTGAGTCTTTGAGCTTCCCTTCAGCTCGCAGCCACAGACAAAGCCTCAGTGTAAATTGGCTGATCCTTTTCCACACACTGCTCAAGTGTTATCTGGAGGCCTGTGGCTTTACAAACCCACCGAGGTATTTTCCTTACTTTTTCCAAGATTTGACTACACAAAGCTTCACAGAAATCTGCGCACCTGCAGATCAAGGCGAGCAGGTGCGGACAACTTCATGCGAGTGATGTGTGCATCCAGGGACGTGTGTGTGTGTGTGTGTGTGTGCGCACATCTGTGAGAGAAAGAGACAAAGCGTGAGAGGGAGAGAGATAGTAACTTCCATGGTTACCTGAACGGTTGTTACTCTCTAGAGGCAAGGGTGGAGCCATGAGGTTGGTGTCCATTGGCTGGGGACAATCCTGAGTCATTTGCTCCTCTGGGGGCATATAGGCAGGAGGGGGGGTCTCTGCATCAAGATGGGGGCGGAACAAAGAAGAAATGAGTTGTTGCTCGGGGCGACAAAGGGAAGTTAAAAGCATTCACTCTATCTCACCTGGCATCTGGAATGGACTGTCAGGCTCTGAGCTGGATGGCGAATGAGGGAAGGTGGCGCTGCTGCCGCTCCCCGGCGAGCTCGGGTAGCTGTTTCCGGGCGAATTCTCGAACGGCATGGTGTTGGCCTGGGCAAAGGACTCTGGGAAGGTGGCATTCTGGGGCATGTGCGGCTCATTCTGCTGCAGAGGGTTGCGGAAGCGAGGCAGCATCGTATGCTTGGCGTTGAACTCGCTGTTCCTCGGTACCAACACAGGCGGCAGCACTTTTGAGGGGGGAGACAGAAGCAAACACTTCAAACAGGTTCCAGAAGATAATGTTGCAGTCAAAGCCAAAGGATTTCCAGCCTGTCCGCAGGTTTGAAAATGCTGAAATGTATCTACAAAAATCACACACGAAACCCTGAGGGGCTTGTAAATGTCACACTACCACTCCTGTCTTCTGATTCACAGGTTGCCTTGTGTTACCGGTAACTCAGTCCCCGCAACTAGAGCAAGAACTTTTCCGTCCGTGCTGCTAATTTTAATAATGCATGTCCCTCTGTCTTGCATGAAAACACTCCATTTAAGAGCAAAAAATGTAGTTTCCTCTTGTGCCCTGGATAAATAACCCTATTTGTGTGCTGAGGTTGCCACAGAGTGTTACATCAAAGTTCAATGGAATTTTTCATTCGGGGTTTTGTGTATTTTGTTACCAACCTACCGCCTTAAATGTATCAATCAGTTAATCAACTAATCCGTTGGGCACTGTCGGCATTGTGCACGGTCAACCGCACATGCAAAACAAACATATACAAATTGAACAGGAATGTAGTCGATTGAATCCCAGCTAATAAATAAACCTCTTTCTGGCACTTTTCATGACTCAACATTCTGAGCACAGATGTCCCAGCATTTTTCAAATGTCAGCTTGTAGGTCTGAGCCAGCACAATTTGGCCCAGACTATCAGGTTTCTGCACAGAAGAGACATTTTCAGACGAGCCATTCTTCAAGGATTCATCACTTATGGTAAGTGTCCTGGCTGATGTGGGGGCTATTCAGGTGCAGTGCACGCAAACCACAAAGAAACACTCCACTTGTGCCTATAAATACTTGTGCAGATAAATAAAGCTGGTGCTGAAACCTAAGACGGAGCCTGTGCTGCTGTCAGTGTGCCTGCAGGTAGACCGTGTGTGTGTGTGCCGCAGTGGACCGCCGCATCAATATAAAGTTTATTTCAAAGGACATACGCAGGGCAGGCGGACAGCTGTGGTGTGTGTTGATGGGAGATTGACAGGATGTCTGCGTGTAGGTGGGTGGCGGCTCGGGAAGAAGGGGAGGCGGGGTAGTGTGGACAGACAGGTGCTCTTGGGTTGAATCACCTTAGCCCCCCGTCTTCCACCCGCTGCTGAAACAAAAAGTGTGCGAGGCAGGCAACGACTCTTTCCTCCCATTGTGTGTGAGTGGCCGGCTTCCTGTTACAGCTATCCTGAGAAAAACTGCGTGTGCGAGCGTGTGTGTGTGTGTGTGTGCGCATTCTCGTTTTAGTAATATGGTGCATGTAAAAAAGAAAAAGGGGGCCAAAAACAAAGCCCTCATTCTCCCCCAGATGGAATTTCCTGCTCCACACACAGATGAACGATCACACACACACACACTTAACACCCTGCACACAGCTGTTTCTATCTTGTCAGCTGACCCTCACTGCCTGTTTAGTGGGAAGCCAAATAGTGTTGTTTCTCCACTATCCGCTCCTGCATTTTCTAAATATCTTCTTGAAGGTAAATACATTAAAGTTTCAAACTTTTTGAGTACATTTTCATGTGGGGTTATGAATAAATGATTAAAATACTAACACACAGAGACTGTATTTCATGTGGTCCAGTCCTGCTGTCGCCAACAACCTAAATATCAGCAACAATATTAGACGGGTGAAGCCTGTTTTTTTTTTTAGGGCTGTATAACTCACCTGGACTGTCCACCCGTTTGTAGTGATAGGGGTTGATGCACACATCCTTCTGTTTGGAACCGAAGGGGTACTCGCAGCACTCCAGGGCCTTCAGCTCGTGGTGGGACTGCAGGTCGGGCCAGCGCCACACCCGGCAGTAAATGACATGAGGCAGGCCTTTCCTGTGGGACACTTGCAGCCGCCCGTCCAGGGAGCGGGGGATTGTCACACAGTTACTGGGCTGCCCCGGGCTGCTGAGGGCCCTCTCCAGCTCCTCCATGGCTCCCTTCTTCTTTTTCAGTTTCTTAACCAAAGCCTCCACAGCCTTCTCCGCCCACTTCTCTTCCTCGTCTCCCTGCTTCCAGCCCAGCAGCTGTTTGACCGCCGGGCCGGTGAAGGAGAAGAGCGAGGTGACGTTCATGATGGACAAGCCGCCCTCCTCCTCCTCCTCCCTCCCTCCTGTCCAAAAGGAAGTGTGAGCGTCGCTGGGGGACAATCCAGACTCAGAAGACAAAGAGCCCTTTTTTTTTAATGAAGTGTCAGATAATCCCCAGCTCCCGAGATGTCAGATTGAGACCTCTTGACGGCCGATTTCTTAAAAAAAAAGAGAGGTAGGTTAGAAAAAACTTGGAAAAATGACCTACAAAAAATCCTTCAAACACAACCCTGCGGATCAGCTGGCTGCTCACACAATCATATTGAGCATTGACCTCTCCTGCTTATATTCCACCGCTGATGTCTCACCAGAAAAAAACTTTGACAGGGCAGTGATGTCAGTGATCGCTGTGTGACAGCCATGGCAGTCGTGGCTTCTGGGAAAATGGCAGAGGAGTCATAGCCCCCAAGTCCTCCTGTGAACATCAGTCCCTAGCAGACATTCTGCAGATAGCTTCCTGTCTGTATGGCTTGTCACATTACCACCCCTCCCTGAACTCATTTACGGCAAAGGACTTGGCGTACAGTATGAACCTCATAATGCTTACAAGAATGCGGCATGCAGGTTTAACACCTGATTCACTCTCCGAAGGGGTTTAAAATGTCATCCTGTCCATTTCCTTAGCATATATTTCATAGCTAAATGGCAGCAGCTTAAATCATCATTTTATCAATTTTCAAATAATAATTGGTTATAAATAAGTTGAATAAAAACATATCATTTGCCAAATCCACAATTACAATGAGTGGATTTTTTGGACAAAACTTGTATTATTGTTATTTTTCAAAAGCAAATGTTGTATTTATGAAATAATCAATGAATAACAATTACAAACAACAGTCACATTTGAGAAGATTAAATCTTAAACATTTCCATTGTAAAATATCTTTAAAAAATCTAATAAAGGGAATTCATAGACACACTTCAACAATACAATATAATAATAATTGCTATAGCCACCTAAAGCTTGAATTGATATTGTGTATAAGTCAAAATATATTAGAAGGTCTTTCAGATATCATTCAGAAGAAGGAGAGGGAGAAATGTTGTCTAAATCTTTAACGCCACCGACCAACCAACACTGGTAATGGGCAGGAATCTGGAAATGTGTGGGACAATAAAAAGGAAGTGCACATGGACCCCAGGATAAATGCGCCCATTCACTGGGGTCCCAGGGGAGCAATTCTGTAGCCAGTAGCATTTTAGCTTTTATAAGGGGAAACAAGAGCACATTGAGTTCTTCCACTTCAACCTTTTTTCCGAGTGAAGTCGTGCAGATCAAACGTGGTTACGGTGGAGGTTTGGTTGCACATAAATGTTCAGATGCAATCCCAGAATCAAATAAACAGCTTATCAAATGTCCACCACCTTCTATCCGTTATGACTCGCGGGTGAGGATGCATCACTCTCTGACAGTAAAGCCTGCAGTATATTGGATTTCCTACTAGCAGGAACAAATGCATCATTAAGAGCCCGCTCTGTGGTTATTCCTGGCCCTTCAGATTATGGGCTGAATGGCAATTTCTATCTTTGTCAAGCGACCGTATTTGTCGGCTACATCATACTGACAAAAGGGGCCGGGAAGTTTGATGAGCACAGGTGCGATTTACAATGCGAGCGTGTGTCGCGGAGCTTCTGGACACTTACGATTGACGACCACACCGACACTGTAGAGCGGTATATGCTTAGTTTTAAACGGCAAATCAAATGAGACGCTGAACCACTACGATCGAACTACAGTGTGAGGCAATTTCACACCCTGCTCCTCTCCACTGTTCGACAGGATACAGGCTGCAGATGTCTTGAAATCTGTCATCTCGAGCGACATCACTTCCTTTTTCTGTAAAATGCAAGTTTTTTCCGCAGGTGTGGGCTGAGAAAGACAATGGTAAATGCATGAACTGGCAAACTGTGTCTTCGCTTATTTTTAGGTAAAACAAGAATAGGCACTTCTGAACAATAATTATGAGTCATCTTCAGGATCCTCCCCCACAACCTCAAGTCGAATGCAAAGTGAATGTCACTATTCCGTCTTAGTTTCTAGTTACAATTAAAACCCAAAGAAGTGGTAGCAACCACATTCTTCAAATAAAAAGAAAAATTCAAATACTTACACTAATGCTCATCATTACTCACACGATAAGCAGCAAAGTGTCAACATGTGGAGAGGGTAATTGACTGACAAGACTCTGATGAAGGCAGTAGGTTCAAGGATGCAACATTTTTCATCAACACACAAGCATCTCCCTCTGAGGTGGCCTGCAGCCAAATCCGATGTGAAGCATCAAGCAAACCCAAAATCTATTGAGCTGAAAAAGCTTTTCTGGTAAAATGCCCTGTGTTATCTGTAACACACGTGTCATCAAATATATTACCCTTTATTGCCCTGGCATCCCTAGATACTGATGCAAATCTGTCTCGACACATCTCCACACAGAGGAAAACACATGAGACTCCAGAGCCGAATGAGAAGCATAACAATATAACATATAGTTCGAAAAGACAAAAAAACAGCGACACAACAATTGCGCCAGGGTCAACGCCCCCACACAGAAGGAGTCGTTTTGATCCATTGAGAGCCGGGGAGCTGCTTTGATTGGTCTCTCAGTGACAGCCCAGCGCTATCAGCACAAGTTCGGGCCGAGCTCCACAAAGAGGAGCTTTAATCCTTCTCAGATGTAAGATTCCAACAAACGTCTGTAGTGGAACATGTGGAGCAGGCTTCACAATACTCCTCTGTCATCCCGCTGCAGCTGGAGACCATATCTCTGGGGTACTTCCAAACTGTAATATCGGACTGGTGGCCTGACCACATGCTTATTTAAAGGGTCTGATGTGTCTCTGTGCTGCTGCTTCTACTGACAATGCTAGTTTAGAGTTATCTATGAGGCAGTCAAAATATAAAGGCGCCATTGCGCCTCCCTTTTCCTATACCTATGTATAGACTGGGGATGTTTACATGAAATAAACAGGCTTTCTGGGCCCCAGCTTTCTAAACAAATCTTCTCAAAGAGGCAGGTTTAAAGCGAATCGGTTTAAAATGGAATAAAATAAGTTGATCTTAGATGTAAAGGAATAAATGCTCATGCAAAGCTCAATACTGAAATTTGAATTTTGTTAGTTACGCATTCATTTTGTGCCATTTGTTTAATCAATTAGACATAACAAATCAGCTCCAAGTGTAGAGAAAAAAAGATGAGTTAATGATCAACAGATTTCGCACTAATCTTTTTCCTATTTTAAAACAATCAACTTGCGTTCTTTGTGTTAATTATCAATATATAATCATCAACCTTTAAGCCTAATCCCCCGTGCCTAACTCGTTCAATGCTTAGTACACACAGATGCCCGCACACACCATCATTTACACGAGAGAGATCCATAAAAAAAAAAAAAAAAATGACATTCCCTACAGCCAAGCCCGAGCTACGCTCTCTATTGCGTTAGTGGTAGCTTGTTATGGCCATTAGTTCGCCCAATGGGCAGAGACTGAGGCTAATGGGAGCACAGAGTGGGATCGCGCGACACTGACAGGCGGAGGCTTTGACCCACCTGGTGCGAGCTGTTAGCCACTACACTAGCACATGGATCATTTTGCACCGCTCCAGTGTCTGTTAATCAATTTAGGCCTGGGCTGTGTAGGATGAGGAGGCAGTAATGATGCTCTCTGGACCCTCCCCGGGGACGGGGCATTATAAAGAAGCTACATTATTTATCAGCAGGGTCCTGGATTGGGCCTCCATTAGCCTCCGCTCAATGGAGTCACCGGCTATAAACAGAGGAGTGCAGGAAGAGAGAGAATGATAGATAAAGAGAGAGGGAAAGAAAGAGAGGGGGCATGGTGCAGAGGGAGGGAGGAAGGGAGGAGGAGGAGAGCGATGGCAAAGTCAAGGATTTAAGACAGAGGGAGTGTTTTGGAGAGAGAGAGAGAGAGAGAGATTGCGAACACTCATACATCTGCTCTCTTCACTGACCACTTCTGGAGTAAGTGCCTTCAAGGGTCATTACTAAGTAAACGGTGACACTGCGAGGATGCAGGATTTGCTTTTTCACAATTACAAATCAGGGCAGAGCTGCCTGCTATCTGAAATCTTGGTTGAAGAGGATGCTACTGCATAGGACCATTCAATACCCCTTTGCCGTAATTCATAGGCCTTTGCTGTATTCATGTTTAACATTTGTAAAATGAAACCATATTTCATTTTTGGGCTGATAATTATGAGACATGGGACACAAGTGAAATCGACCTTTGACATTATTGACATAAAATGTCTTATTACACATTCGTGTGAAAATTTGTCCTAAAATGTTGTCAAAGCAAAGCTTAAAATAACTGGTAAGATACGAGGTGTTGCCCTTACTTTACAGGCTCCTTAAATTCACTAGGGTTACACTTTACAAACACCAACACACACACACACACACAGACAGAGACGCAACTCGGGCCTGGTTAAGATTACACAATAATATGAGTAAAAACCAGCTATGGCATCACATTGACGATGAAAACACGAAAAAATAACACAAGAAAGGAAAACTCTGTGGCTGTTATTGTACAATCCAAGAGAGGCTGAACTGGGATCAGATTCTTCGTGTCCCAGACACACTAGTCCACACATAACTGTAGACATAACTAGCAAACACATGGGGTTTCAAGCAGCAATCCCAACCATGCTTGGCACTCCGTGCTGGGTTTGTGTTGTGTTAGGGTGGACACCTCACCCCGACACATGGCAGGCTATGTTGTCCTGACTGTGCAGACACAACGGAGGGTTTTGACATTGTTCACTACTGTTGTGACTGACTCTCTGGATACAGGAATGCTGCCCACCTATATTTACACCTTGTAGTCGAGTAGTTTTATGTCTGCTGATCAACGATAACTGGATATGTAGGCAGTAATAGGACTGTAACATGTGACTTAGATATACCTAAAATTATACCAAAATTGTTTACACTACGTTTTTTTTTTTTGTTTAACAAAAGCCAGTCCTATCTGCAGATGCATTGGTTAAATACCATTCATCTTCATTTGAAACCTTTAAAATATTTATTTTTTCACTTTCAAACAGAATTTAAAGCTGCATACCTCCAGAATGCAGGACGATGAAAAACTATTGGAAGTAAATCACAGACAAGGACAAATTCCTGTCCTTTGGGTAATCTGATATGTCATCTTCAATAATGTCAGGAGACCTAGCCTTAGCTGCTGTATTTCTCTCTCTCTCTTTCTCTCTTACTCTCCCTCTTTCACATAAAAACACAGATTCATAAACACATTGATATAACCCAGAAGACACAGAGGACACATGTCATCTGATCACATCAGACGGAAGACAGTACAATAAGGAAAAATACCAAGATGAACGTTGTGTGTTGATGCAGGATAATACACACACACACACACACACATATATATATATATATATATATATGTAATGTGGTATCTAGCAGGGATATATCATAAAGTGCATATTGTATATGTCACTAAATGTCTACCTATTAATCCAAAGCCTATAGCTTAATAAACCAAATAGCTTGCAAACATGTGTACTAATAAATGATATGGTGTATCACTTTAGCTGATTAAATTATTGATCAGCAACAGATTATATGACTCGCTAACCACTTAAGTCACCTTCCAATAAAAATACAAACCATATTCTGCTGTTTGTTGCTCAAAATGTCAGGATTTGCTGCCTATATATACATCTTTGCATATCACTCTCATGCCCATGTTTTTAAGGATTTTGCCCCCTGGACATAGACATCAAAGAAATCTGAAGACATCATAGTGCATTCTGGGAAGCATCGTTCACGATTAATTACCATTTCTTAATCAATGCCTGTATCGTGTGTCACCCCACACCATGTGTTGAACAGCATCAGAATAACATACATTCCCCCGTGAACAAAGATTACACTTTTTTTTTGCTGTTTATACGGATGCATGCTACACAATACTTAAGCTAAATGAATGTTTTTTTGTTTTTGTCCATAAACAGACTTCCTGTTTCTCGTGGAAATCACAGTTTTGCAACAATATACAGTAAGTTAGCATGCATTGAGATATTCTTACTATCCCTCTTGTTGTTTTACCACGTTAACTCAACATCTTTAAGAAAAACGTGTGATTGTGTTGGTTAGAGTAGGAAGGGGGAAAAAGTTTGGGGCTGATGAGTTTATGACCGTTGGGATCTACTTCCTTACACACCGAGAGAGAGACACTGCTACTACTCACAACAACGAGCGTGAACACACGTGTATAAACTTTTCATTTAGCAGGAAAAAACACGGAGGTAGAAGTTGAACTTACCTTTTTCTTTCACGGCAGCCTCCTCTCTATCAGCGTGTGTGAGTGTGTGCTCTCTCTCTCTCTCCCCTCTCTCTCTCGCTCTCTCTCTCTCTCTCCCCCCCCCCCTCTCTCTCTCTCACTGTCTGCTCCGCCTGGCGTCAGTGAGTCGCGGAGCCGTCTCACCCTCCGCCGAGCGCCAGTATCATTCCGCAGGACGCAGTGCCCGGCAACAACAAGACCTACTTTTCCTCACACATGCAGCATCTCCACTCACCGTGTGTAAACTCATTATGTAACCCGGAAACAATGCCTTTTATTTTCTTTTTCTTTTCTCTTTCTCTCTTTTGTTGTCTTCATTTGTTTGTTGAAAACCTGCCAGTTGAAGCAGTGTAAAGATTTGAGAGGCGAGAGCACTGTTCACCTCAGGGGATCCCGGAAATAAAACACGTAGAATATGGAATCATTGTTTGATTTAAATGTTTTTCTATTATTAGATTAGGCTTAAGGAGGATATTAACTAATCTGATTTTACACTCACACTGATCTAGTTCTTCTTCAAATACAATAAAATCCTATTAAAGGACCTGATGTTAATTACAAGACTAACAATAGCAAACACATACTTTGTTTCAATTTAAATACATAAACTGGCCCTTGTATAGATGTACATCCATTCTTTCTTCCTCGTTATGTTCTCGCTAAAATGGGACAGATATTTATCATTGCACTAAGCTCTTCCTGTCATCTCTGTTCTTCATCTGAGATACAGTCCTGCACTGCACCACCTCAAACATGCCTCTTAGTCCTCACTTTGCTTTGATTGTGATAGGATAAGCACTATTTATGTTGTCAGGAAAACAAATGTGTCCAAGGAACAGGTTAAACTCAGGATTATAGTCACACATGCTATCATTTCAGCTGCACACCTCAAGACAGCAATGTACACACAGAGACACATCATTGTGCAATGTCAAGAGTGCAACTTCCAACAGGTCTTAGGATCATCTCATTAATATTGCATGAAAATGCATGAAAATAGCAGTCAGTCAGTCAGTGCAGCAGAGAACATAAAGTGTAATTTCCTCAGAAATGAGTTTAATCTTTCTATTCATAGTATGAGTCCTGATCAAAATCAACATCAAGAGAAAGATTCAAGTAGGTTCAGTAGATAGCAATATATACTCAGACAATGCTGTAACGAATGATTATTTTTACTATATTACAACAGGCTGAAGGGATGAGCTCAGATTTGAACCATAACCTTTAGACATTCATTTTACTGTCATGAATGACAATGAAAACGACAATTAACTTCTAACATCAGAAAAAAATAAAACTGCATAAAAAAAAGCTTATTCAAAAAAATAATAAATGACATAATACATTTCTTAAAAATAATCAGAATCAACTAAGCCATGCAAATTGGTCAACAATATATTATCCATAAAAAACATAAGACCTGAATAACATACACCTAAAGATTTTTTATAATGCGGGGTCTCATTATTATAATAGTCATAAACTCAGACATATATGCTATTTTTAACATGATCAAATATATAATAGAATGATTTAAACAAAACACTCAGGTGATGTGATCCAATGCACAAAAAAAGCGTTTTTACTATTTTGCAAGTTCATTAGTCAAGTTCAGGGAGTCTGCGGCCGGAGGAACTAGATTGTGTTGCGGACAGGCGGAGTGAAACCTCTCCGAGCGGAGGAGGCTTCTGGTGCGGGTGACGTCACGTCGCTGGCGACAGAATGTCTGAGTAAGGCGGGAGCGAGCTGCACGTGCATAAATCTGGGAACACAGAGCGAGAAAGGAGAGAGAGGGAGCGAGAGAGAAAGAAGGAGAGAGAGACTGTGTGTGAAGATGATGATGATGATGATGATGATGATGATGAGTAGGAATAGAAGGAAAGCTCCCCAAACTTTTTTTTGTTGAAGGATTTCCCCTCAGACACACGGGAGAACACACACACACACACACACACACACACACTCTTGGCAGCCAAGTCAGGGCACACAAACATTAGTAGCTCTATTGCTATAGAGAAGCTTTATTTAGACTATCAGGCTTTATGGCATTACACCTCATTATTAAAGTAAAAATAAATAATAAAAAAAAACATCATTGTGGACGACCATGTGGGAAAAGCAGGCATCTGCCCCACCCTGGACCACCAGCAGCCCCCACAGCACCAGGATTACGATATAACCCATTATTTTGGGCAAAATAATCAGACTGAATTGAAAATATCCCTAGTTATTATAGTTTACATTTCACTCACCAAAATATAGACATTGGAAACAAATAAATATTAATTGAAATTATTGAGAAGCTGGAAAAAGAAAGAATGAAAAAAAAAAGTGGATTGAAAAGTGTAGTCAATTAATGCATGTATTTATGTCAATAACATAACTAATACATACTATATACATGCCACTCCATGTACACCTAACATTTTTCTATACAAACATGATAACTCTGTTGAACATCATTTTTGATTGGCTCATGGCATTCAGGTGGGGCAAGAGCAATACATTTCATACCGTTTGGCTTATCCTTATCTTATCTTTTGTTTTCCGGAGAAGTAAGAACTGAATGTGGCCCGGCCAGATCACAGTTCCCATTGCTGAGCCATCGCACAGCAAGACACTAGCCTCTGATGGGCAAGCGAGAAGGTGCACCGAGGGGTCGCTTCCCATCTCTCTGCTGTCGAACACCCTCCCATTTAATACACGTTACTTCATAAACAAGGAGAGAAGTGCTGAGAGTAAATCTGAAGTCATAAAAGACATGGAGAGATGTGAAACGATGATGTTGATGTTCCAAGTGCCACCCCAAGAGCTTAAACCTCTGATTGTTCAGTTCGGGTTGAAGTCACTCTTTTCCATTTATTCCCCCCCGGAGACACGAGACAAGTTTTTTTTGCCTTTCTTTCTAGAGCCCAAAATAACAAATCACATATGTCCCTTCGTTGGCTTGGTAGACGATACAGTCCAAATCTCCCACTGTACTCAGACTCACGACACTAAAGACCACCACAAGGGGAAGGAAATAAAAATGAGCAACATAAAGAGGGGGCACTCTTCTTCTGTGGTGGGCAAGATAGAGTGAAGTAGTAAAAGTAACATTTGGAGTTAAATGGTTAAAATTAATAAATGCGGTGGTTGCAACGGGAGCCATCTTGCTTTGCTCATTATACACTGAGGATTATTGGTCCAATAGGAGGCTGTTTCCGTCTAATTGTTTATTTTTTTACCATTGGGCACTTAATGCACAGATACAGGTACGATAGAGTGTACTGGAGTGAGATACGAGGCTCAGTGTTGATGGTGAGCCAGAGCCATTTAGAAACCTTGGAGCGTTGCCTGTCTCTAACCAGGCCCGAGGAAGAGCGGACTCACAGGTCGGGATGGATTACAGCACCAGTGCCATAGACTTCCATGAATTAGCGTGGGGCCTCGAAATGCCCGTTGATGACTAACACGCGTGTTCCGATGACACTCCTTCACACACGCGATTCATTTCTCCCGTTCCGAGGGGGCTCTTGGCCGCCCCCCTCCCCCCCGTCAGATTTTCTGCAGCCATGTGTGGCATCGGCCAGCAGCGCATCATGTGGGCTCAGATTTCAAACGCCTTGGCTCATTGGTACCGCTAGAAATAATGTCAGCGGGGGTAATATTTGAATGCTGTCTCCGGGGGCCTGTTGGTCTACCTCCTCTACCATCAGTGCACAGAGACAGCGGATGAAACCACCCTGTGCACTGATTTGTCATTTTCATTCATTGCAATATGTCCAGTTATATGCAGCAGATTTTTTCAACCTTTTTTGAGGCACAGCACATTTTTTATATAAAAAAAAATCCCGGGGCACACCACCGACCAAAAATTCTACAAAATGACACGTTTTGGCTCGAGACAGTATATATAATGATAATTAAGTCCCTCGACTTGTACAGTATATACTGACTCAGTGTGAAATCTGGGCCCGTTTAGAAATGATTTGCTGTCACTAATTAATATTTTTGGACCAATAAAATGAAATTGGCCCAATCTCTCAAGGTACGCTAGTGTGCCCAGGCACAGCGGTTGAAAATCACTGATACACAGTGTGTTTTTTTTTATCTCACAATTCTCCCAAATTTCCCCACACAATGGGTGGGACAATAGAGGATCCTCTAATCTCATACCCACATTCCTGAAATTCAGTTTTGAGGATGGTCTCGCCCTGTCCTCCAGTGAGTGGAGGTTCTCAGGGGTAAGTGTCTGACAGCAGCTGTCACAGTCACTTGTTAGATGGGACAGTTAACCCTAGATGGCACAGCTGTCAGTCAAAGCGGTCACAGCGCATTTTTCACCCCCCTCCCCCCCGACTGGGTGGCGACACGTCCGACTTCAACCGACTGCAGGCCGCAGGTCTCATCCGAGCCGACACATGGCCGTGCACCTGTACCTCGGCCACCTGTCCCTCTCTGCACAGGTGCACCAGAGGCTGCGCAGTTTATTCGCTAAATAACAGTGTTTTTCATCCTTAAACCGCGAACCGTGTTTGAAGGTTACGACGCGCGTTTCTGTGATTTCCCTTCTATGTCACAGCGACGCGTGAATCAAGTGGAAATATCTTTTCCGCCTTGCCTCGCAAAGGATTGACGTCCACTGAAGTGTATTTCCCATTCATGCCCGACATGTTACACGTTTGATGATTCCTCTGTGCTCAGCTGCTACATGTTAAGGGAGTTGTTGCATGTTTTTTTTTTTTTTTTTTATGGTTCATGTGTAGGATTTAGTGGCATCTAACAGTGAATGGTCTAAAGGAAAAAAAAAAAACTCACCTCCTCCATGTATAGGAGAAACTATGTCTCTTTAGATGACAATTCTATTGTGTAACCATGAAGGATGTGTTGAAGAGGCACATTCTTTTCATGTGAGTTTACTTTCAGTAATGAGAATAATTATCAACACTGCATTCACTTTTACGCACTGGGCAAAAAGAAAGAAAGACAAAACAGCCTTTTAAGAGCAAAAATTGAGAGACGTGTATTTACAGTTTTTACTAAGGTCCACCATTACATAAAAATGTCAGGGAAACATCCACAAGGTGTGCCAGCTGGTCACTCACGGGAAAAGATTAGGTGCATGATAGCGAACAGGAATCATGAAACAACTGCTTCGTGTTCCTGTTGGGCCTCTTTTCTCTTAGGAGGAGACTGATCAATAGAATAGTTTGTAAATGACAAAACTGACATCGCTTTAATTACGTGAATTCATTGGCCACGGGTTTCTCAGGCTGTGAATCTTTCCTGGGAAAGATGCAGCGGTATCTTAAAGGAACGCTGTGTTCAAGGACAGAACGCAACAAATACAAACACGCGAGTTTGTGCGTGTGTGTGAGTATTAGTATTGTATCGGTATTAATACCCTGCAACACAGAGAGAGTTGAAAAAAAAAACACAGGGTGACAATAATTCAAAATAAAGGATGCAAAGAAAATGTACCACAGAAAAATGAATGATGCACCTTAATGTGGAAAATTGCAAAACAGGCTTTGACTGTATTTTCACATCAAATCTTAACATTTGGTGGCATTTTATATGATTTTTTTTCTGTTGGCTTCCTTTTCCCCTACTACTCAGTACAGTTTAAATCAAAAGCTTGACAGGGGAATGGACATCATGTGGTTGAACATAATTGGAATGAAATATGCTGATACAGGATAGTAAATCATCTAATATGAATACAATAATTGGCATGGCGCCTCAGAAATATCCAGTTGAGGTGCAAAACGCGTTCCGCAAAAACCTTAAACCGCTCGCCTCGTTTCTGACCTATTTAATCACAAATAACTTCCCCCACATCACATAAGAAAACCTCTCTCCAGTGTCATGTCTTGCATCACATCCAACCTGCATCCTGCTAACCAGATCATCAAGCAGATGTTCCTGCTGTACACCCAGGCTGAGGTCATACCTCAGGAGAGAGAGAGAGAAAGGGGGGGTGGGGGGGCTGGAGCATTGTAAGTGATAGCCATCATGACATCACCTCTTCCTGGTTTGGCCTCCAAAGACAGGACTGCGGGGCAAAAATAGACGGCCCCCGCCAGCGATGCTGATGACTGATTGTTCGCAGCGAAAAAATGATTACGCCGGGCGGAGAAACCACAAGGACAGCTGGGGTCAAATGTCACACTGTGAAAGGGAAGAGCTGTAAATGGATAATGACAAATATAAGACTGAGTAATACAATAAAGATAAAATATCCTTTTCTCGATGCATTTCCATTGTATTTTCGGTTGGGAGTGTTGTCAGACTTGCGTTGAGTGTTCTTTTCATTTGTTTTGCCTGATCATTGAAACTGTTGTGAAAAAATGTGAATTTATCGAGTGAAAACGGCTGTGTTTTGGTACGGGTCATATAGAAAAACATAATGGGTGATAATGTTGTACAATAAACTGGTAAATGCAGCCATGAGGCAACAGGATTGTCCAAGTCAACAGGGAGTGAGTTGGCTTTTGTTTTGCGGTATCACGACACACTACATAAATAAAAATGAATGTTGCCATGCGGCTGCGAATCACTTACTAATAATAAAAATGGGATTTGAATTGGTTTTTCGGAGCCCGTGCTCACTTGAAACCAAAAGAGCACCGGGACAGAGGAAGAACATGAAGTAAGCCATACACATGACCAACCTGGGAATTCCCTCCCCGTCTGCACTCGGGGACAGAAACCGTACCCAGACACTTTGGTGATGTCACCAATCATTAATTGATCCCCATGGTCACAGCAATCATACGACGAGGTCAGATGTGACCTGTGTGTGTGTGTGTGTGTGTGTGCGCGCGCATGCGTTTCAGTGGGGACAGGAGGGGGGGACGACAAGTCTCAAACAGGATCCAACATCTACCCAGCAAGCTCAGCACACAGCTGCCTTATTAGACAACCTCGCAACTACTCTGCACACATGTCTCCGTCTCCGTCTCCTCCGTCCTCAGTTGAAAGATGCGGCCTTCTCCTCAGGACATGATCTGAGCAACACTATGAAAGGTACATCTGCTTTAGATTTGATTATTAGAGACAGTCAAACCGGTTCTGCAATGTGCCACATTAGGAACAGGAAACTGATTTTCCTAAACACATATCTTGAGCGCTGTTTGTATTAAAAACCCTTTCATTGAAATATAACTACAAGCCATTCACACGCAAGACTGAATACAACATTTTCCAGATTCCTCATGTTATATATATATATATATAACTGTTATCGACAAACATCGATAATAATCTTTTTAGGATGATAAATGTATTAAATTGCTGTAATAGACAATGGTTTTAGTGCATAAATCCGAGATTCCGAGGCTTGACATAGTAGTTTCATTGGACCTCATCTGTTTACCATGTTGCATAGCCACACAAATCACAATGTATCCTGTGTCACAGTTCACTGGTGCAGAGAACCAGAAAGTCTAAAAGTAGATACAAAGCGCCATCTAGTGAGACAAAATAGTCATTACAACTTTTTGTTTCAAGGCCAAAAGCAACGACATGATTTGTTAAAAACTGACAACGTCGTAATTCAAAGAAACAAATGGCAGCTAAAATCATAATACACACACACACACACACACACACTACATACACTACTATGTACCTGGGTATATTCAGCTTATTTTTGAGTCAGTGTCTGAATAATGTGTGATCGAAGATAATGACTAAAAAGTACATTTTTTCCCCCACCTCCCCCCAACTAAAACAAAAAACAAGCCAGCAAATTCAAAATCAATAATACAATTCTTAATCATTTGTAGATCAAACATCATTTGGGTTAAGGAGGAGTGAATGCACGTCTACCTGAGGAGGGGGATCTGAGAAGCTTGGAGAGCAGCTCCACGGCTCAGCAGACCTCCAGCAGCATGTTCTTGTTGAGGCAAGTCTTCTTGGAGTGTTCTCCACCTCCCACTTCACAGGTGTGACTGATTCATCAGTCAATCAATGAATCACTCAAGCGTATTTTGTAGAGCCCAAAATCACAACCCCACAAAACCTATTTGCCTCCGTGGGTTTTAGAATATGTGTGAGCAACACCCTCAGTCCTTAGAGCCACATTTTTGTTTAATATATTTTCAAAATATTCCAAATCTCAAAGAGACTTATTTTGCTGCAATAACAATAAACTAGCTCCCAACTTGCCCCATTAGCATTTTGCCTCATTTCCAATGCATGCACATCAACTGATTTTCCATGAGGTGTTGGTGTTGCACTGTGTGTAGCTACCATGCCCCAAGAAGTTGTGTCACAGCACTTTTTTAGAATCTCCTGGCAGCACCTGACTCCAGGATAAACAGTGGTACGTTTGGATGGAAAATCAAACTCTTGCCCGGGTTTCGAGAAACATTCCATGTCAAACTATTTAAACTTTTCCTTCAAAATAGACATTTTTTTTTTTTTTTTTTTTTTTGAACTGAAACGGTTTGCTTGTAATTCATGGAGCTAACATGGACGACACTGTTGATGCCTACGGTGCCAAAATAGACAGAGCAAAGCCTAAAGTAAAACAATATCTCAACCAATGGTTCATAACATCTCAGCGACGGGATCCACTGCCAGAAGTGGTCGCAGTGTGGTCGGGTTGAGGTGAGGTTTTGGGGTTGTCGGTTCCTCCTCGAGTTAAGCCTAAGTGGAGTTTGAGGTTCGGTTTGGCCCGGGCTCGCATGGATTTAGAAATGGAGCGGGAAATGGGGAAGTTTCTTGGGCAACATATTGTTTCCTCTCGCCATGTCAGAAAAGACAGAGCGGAGCTGCCATGCACCAAAATATCCCAATGTTTCTTTGTGTACCGTAAACACATAAATCACCCTGTGCCGAGCTCCTGTTCCTGTCACAACTGTTTGAGTCTGACATCAAAACCCAGCGTAATCAAACGCACAACTCCGGCAGTGCAGTAATCCAACAATTTCCACCCCGCTGGAGTTTTTTTTTCTTTTTTTTTTTGGAGACGTAACACACTGTTTTCATTTCTCAGTTGTTCACATTTTGGTGTGTGTCCCCACAGGGCGGGGGTGGCTGCAGGGCACGGTGAATGGGAAGGTATTACACCGGGCGACTACAGTCTCTCTCTGTGTCTCTGTGTGAGATCACCGGGACGCCACTGACAGGGAATTGGCTGCCGTGCGCTCGCTCTCACTGAGTGATTCCCCCCGGCGGGACGTCCCGCCAAGCAGGCCGGCTCGCCAGCAAAACCCTCTCATACATTCCTCAACACCGGCTCGGGGCGGACGCCGCCCAGTGCTTCCTACAAGCCGGAGCCGCCGCACCTGAACCGGCGCAGGAGTGAAGAGGAACAGGGAGGGTTGGAAGGGCAGAGGCACATATATACTGTATATGCACTTTTACCGTACATCGTTAGTTATGAACCAATCAAATCACTCTTTCACCTGGCACCTGGATCTGGGATTTATTATCACCTTGTGAAGTTCAAAGAGGAGACAATTCTCATTATTTGTGGACAATTTTTTGGGGCGATCCCACTGAATTTGCTGCGGGGAATATTTGGCACTCCACCATGTTCAGTCACTAACTTTGCGCATATATCGTAAAGTGGGTTCATCAGAGCTTTCTTCAGCTGAAAAACCTGCCGCCGGTAAGATTGCGAGGAATCACATCAGCCATTATTTTATATTTGATCGTTTAAAATGACGTATCAATGAACTGACAAACGCCACTGTGACTCGCAGCCCGTCACCCAAAGATTTTCAAACTCTCTGTGATCTAAAACCCGGGGGCGCTACCTGATATTGCGGCCTTGCTCCAAGGCAAACGCCGCTCGCTGCACCTCGACGGTGCACGTGTTGTAAAAGAACAGGAATATATTGCCTTCCTCAGCGGTTGGCCTCTAATTGCGGCACAAAAGAAGAATGGAGTGTGTTGACCTCTTTGGTCCCGGCTCCCCACTTCCCCTCACCTTCCCCAGAGTGGGCATTCCTATATAGATTAGCTGGAAATCTTTCCTGTCCTATGGAGGATAATCCCCTGAACAAGGCCGCTCGGCTCTCATATTAAGAATGATTTAGGCACAGTGAATTCCGGTCAGGTCAAGGCTCCACTTTCATGTTATGATGTGGCTGTTCCAGTTGTTATGTGCACCTTGTGGGGAGAATGGGAGCAGACAGAGGAGAGAGAGAGAGAGAGAGAGAGAGAGAGAGAGAGAGAGAGAAAAAAGAGTTCAAAGTCATCATGTGGATTTGAAACAAGAATTAAGGTCACTGATACATCGAAGCTTTGTACGTGTGAAAGAAAGAGGATCAGTATGTGTGTGTGTGTGTGTGCATGTAAGAAGGGTGTCTGGGAGTTCACTCTGTAAGAGTCCACATCAGGATTTCCTTCAGACACACACACACGCGCACGCACACTACCCACCACCCTTCTCCCTGC
Organism: Colistium nudipinnis; assembly: GCA_016785305.1. Classification (NCBI taxonomy): domain Eukaryota; kingdom Metazoa; phylum Chordata; class Actinopteri; order Pleuronectiformes; family Rhombosoleidae; genus Colistium; species Colistium nudipinnis. The sequence goes on along the minus strand of JAFBJU010000682.1, from coordinate 422,433 downwards.
TGGGGTCGCCCAGCCGAGAGTGACTCACACCAATATTTACTGCACATAACGTGATTTAAAAGTCACTGAGAGGACGCTGCTGCCTCGAAGATAACCGTGAGCTTGAATGATCCCCCGTGGCCAAATGGTGTACAGTGGGCTGGTTCAGTTGCTGTAATGTGATTCCATTCAAATTATTATAATTTTTTCTAAACACAATCAATTGAGCCAGGTTCATTTAATTTTGTCTTTCTTTTTTTGGGGGAGGGGGGGGCGAAGATTCCCAAATACGGGAGACTGGTGTGAGAACAGACCCAGTGAACTCAGCTTTATTTAGTTCAGCTCAGTTTGGCCACAGTCAGCGGCGTATAGGAGGAATCTGAGATGATTGCTGTAGGCACTGAGCCGTCACACTCTCTCTAGCCCAATGCAGATTTTGTCGGGCAGAGGCAAGGCGAGAGAAAATGGCTTCCCCCCACAAGGCTTATCATTTGACGCAGCGGCTTCAAACTTCGGCTCATCCCACTGAATGGGATTGGTCAACATTTATAATTGCATTTATTTCATTCACGGGGAAACGCCGCACTGTGTCGACAATGTAAGAGGTTGCTGTGGAAAAACAAAAAAAACAAAAAAAAAAGTCTCCCTCCGACGCAGCGTGGAGGAGGGGAGAAAAAAAAGAAAAAAAAAAGAAAGACTGGCTTATTTCAAACTAAAGCGAAAAGGACAGTATAGGCAAAGACCGGGGTTTTAGTGGTTTTACAGTTCAGCGGTGGGGTTTGAGAGCAAGCGTCCTTTCAGCAACGTGGGTGGCACGCTTGTTCCTCGCATCTCCGCCATTGTGTTGTCATTGGCTCTATGCACTTGTCAGCGTCATTGCTCACTTTCTCGGGACAAATGTTGATTTTGCTCGATGTTGGGAAAGCCGGCTTTGATACGCGGAGAGCTTGTGTCACTGCACATGTCCAAATTCCTCTGACATGTTTACTGTTTTTCGTTTCTTTTCTCCTTTTTTTCGCCGAGGCCATTCGGCACGGCTCTCGCGCCACTGTTCCCCCCGTTGTTACTCCTCCATGTGAAATCTTGTGTGTCGTGTAAACAGAGGACCAGAAAATAACAAGCAGGAGAAAAAAGGGAGAATTTCCACCCCGGCGTCGCCCTTCTTTCTCTCCCCTCGCCCCCTTCGGTGTACCCACCACTTGTTGTCCTTTATTTCTGGCCTAAGTGCTTTGGCATTAAATCGTATTATTTTTTTGGTAAATAAACCAGTTTCTGGTCGGAATTACATACAACTTGGTGTGAGGTCCTTTTCACAAACGGGGGCCTGGATCCTTTTATCTGAAATGTTTTCTATTTCTGCTTTTGTAAGACACTTTTGACTGCTTTGAAAGAGAGAAACCAGGTTTTTCTCGCATTTCTGGGGGTGAGGTTGGGGATTTTTCTCAGCATTGTGGTGAGATTTATTCAAAGAGGCTGCATTTTTGTCTGATTTCCCCTCTTTGTTCTCTGTAAGTAGTTCCAGGTCCCCCCTAATGTGGACTAGGCTCGGTGATTTTGCACATGGGGGCGTGTACGTGCGTGTGTGTGTGTGTGTGTGTGTGTGTGTGTGAGGCGGGGGCGCAAGTGTGAATGTGTGTGCGCGAGGAGGGGACTTGATGTGACACCTGCTGTTGGGATGAATAGGGTCAGTGGCAGGGCCCTTCAGCAGGCAGCAGCTGCTTGTTCCCACTGCGCCGCTCCACTCTCCCAGCCGCCGAGGCCCCTCCGCGCAAGGCGCAGTGCCCTCTACCTCCACCTCCCATCATTACAGTTATTATCTCCGCCCGTTGCAGCTCTCTCCCTCTCCCAGGGTCACGATCCTAATCGTTCGGAAGGAAACGTGAAATTGACCCCGAGGAAAACATCAAAAAACCCAACTTCAATTTCCAGTCTTGCCCTCTCCCCCCGAACACAGGAAGAGGTTTCCAGACAGCTGCTGACACACGGAGATACTTGGTATTTGGTTGGTCTGACCTGTCTGTGCTCTCTCGCTGTGTGGTAGTCCACCCTGCGTGTGACTTAGTGGGTCTGAAAACATTCCCCTGTGGCACAAACGGAGGAGGAAACAGGGCAGAGGATAAACAGCGAGGTATGAAAACATCAGTCTGGGGTTTTTTTTGGCAGCGTCTCACTTGCCCCGGAGAGCTGAGAAGGTTTGAAGGGTCCGCCCACGCTTCACGATAGATTTGTATTTTATTATTTGAAAATCAGTTCTTCCACTGCAAAATTACAAATCACAGAAAATATCCGTCGCATCCCAAATTCCTCAGTTTAGCGGTGTCTTTCCTTATCCCTCCACCAGAGGTCAGCCTTTTATTAACCAATTCTTATTAACAAACTCTGATGACTAAAACTGCAATTTTTTTATGCATGAAGAAAAAAAACGTGCACAGGCAGCATGTGCATCTTTTGCCCGGCAGCGTGTAGCACACACACACACACACACACACACACACACACACAATAACTGGTTTGCTGTTCCTGTGACCCGGCTGATGCCAGCGTGAAAGCCTCTGTCATCACAGTCACATTTGGGTCGAAGCGCGCCAGCAAAGTACAGAGTACGAGCCTGTAGCGTTTTGTCAAATGAAAGGTTGCTTCAACAGACAACAAACGGGGCAACCAACGGTGCCGGGGAAGTGTTGAGTAGGATGGGAAACAATGGGCCACAACGTTTCCGCTTGTTTCCAAAGATTTTGTAACTTTACACTGTAAAAAGAAAAAATACTTGACAGGACGTTGAGTATGGCATTTAAAAGATATCTTTTAAATGATTTTCGTGTGTTTTGCGTGCCTTTTTTTTTTTTCAACCATGTGATGGCTGCATTAGCTTGGTCCGTTTGGAGAGTTTGTAGTTGAAGTACATGTCAGACTTGGACTGCGGGGCCCTCCTGGGCCGGCAGGTGCGTCCGTTGCCGAAGAACTCCTCCAAACAGCGACAGGTGTAGGAGCCATCTGTGTTGACACACTGAGCGTGGCGGCTGCACCGGTGGGACCCGGTCAAACATTCATCCTTATCTGTGGAGACGGAGGCGGGGACAAAAATGTTTATAGATGTCACATTTTCTGTTTTTGGAGGGTTTAAAGGGTACGCTGCTCTGTCGGGTCAGACGCCGGTACGGGAGAGGGGGAAATGTTGCAATGCTGGTCACGTGGACGAAAACAAAGCAAAAAAACAAAAAAAAACAGCTTGCGGGTGAGCCCACAAGCTGAGTGGGTGAGCTACGAGCGCTCATCAAATAAACGTGGTTTCTGGCTCCTCGGCTGCCAAAGCACATCTTCACATGATCCGCCCCTCTCTCTGCCAATTAAGGCAGATGAGGAGAACATGTGGAGCCCCGCTCGGGATCCGCTCAGTCCTTTACGAGGGCTGACATGGATCTGGTCTGAATGTGCATTTTCGAAAAAAAAAAAAAAAAAAATCCCACTCCCGGTGACCCTGTGTTCTGGGATTGATAACACATCATCCCATCCGTCCCGGGGAGAGCTCCTACTCTGATTTAGTGTTTATTATTAATGCTGTCAGAAGAGATGTCAAAATGCCAAAAGGAAATCACAAACACATCTGACCATCATTCCGTGAGCTTCATTAGAACATGTGACCGTCTCCGTTGCAACGAGGGATTTATGGGATTTACACGTGAACCCCCCCCCCCCCGTAATTACAGTAAGGGGAAAGGGGGACTTTTTTGCTTTTACCTCTGCATTGCACTGAGTGTCCCTTGAGGGTCCCCATCACAAAACCGTCTTGGCACACGCACACGAAGCTGCCAAAAGTGTTCCTGCAAGTCTGCCGCGGAGGACACACACCAGCCCCTCGCCGACACTCATCCACATCTGCAACAAAACACAAACATGTGTCCAACACCAGCAAGGCATCGCAAAGAGCAGCAACAGTCCAACGTTTTGTCCTTTCCTGTCCACGCCGCCCGGCCCAACCTCAATCTTTCCAAAGAACACACACACACACACACACACACGTGCACGCACACACCCCGAGCCTCTGGTGGACAGGGTGCCTAACCGTGTTGCGTCTTTGGTCAAAACAGTAATTAACCTTCAAAAAGACACGATGGGCCCAAATTAGTACTTCGACCTCGCAACCACCTCTTTGCACCGAGGCTTTGAAAGACGCACGTCTGTTCACCGACGAGGAATGACCAAAATGCACAAAATGTTTGGCACGAGCCCCTCGAGCCTCATGCGCGGCACATTTCTTTAGAATGAACGGTGATCTCTGTAAATTCATCAAACAACAGTTGTCTAAGCCGCTTATTTCAGTATCGGATTGGATCGCTTTGGACTCATCCATCTATCTAGTCTGTCTGGCAGCTAAAATACATTTTTTTTTATTTATTTTTTTGCTTATTATAATTGGTCCAGAAAACCAATACATCCACACTCCACCTATCCTTGTATTTCTCTACTTCTAAGTCATTTTGTGCATTTCGGTGAGACCAAAGCAGTGATTTCTCTTGGCCTTCGGAGGACAAACTGTTCCCACCATGAGTGCTCCCACAGTGTGAGAATGTCTCCTTTAGAGGCGTGAGAGGTTCGCTTCATTACAGGACAGGAGGTGGCCGCCTGCTGCCGACTTATCCAGGAGGACATCAGTCATAAAACTGTGTCATGGTTGATTTCATTTCCGCAGTGCAAATCAAAAAATGTATTTTTTTTCCCACAGCACAAACTTTCACGTGGAACAGAAAGAGAAGCACCAGCAGACACAAACAAGTACCCAGAATGCAACACAGTCATCATTCCATCATGTCTGCTATGAAACAAGCCACAAGGTTTTCTCGAGCTGGAATCAATGTCGAGCCAATCAGAGTTTTGTGAGCTGAATACAAAATAAATAAAAAAAATGGGGATGTCAATGTCCTGTATCTGCCAAAAAAGACACAAAAAAAACTGCCGCAGTCTGTCATGTGATCAATCCAGCCGGATGGGTGAGTGTAAACAGTTACAGATGCACTACCTCCGCAGGTCTTGTTGTCGGAGGCCAGGTGGAGGCCGGGGGGACACAGGCAGCGCACAGCTCCCCCTCTCTCCACCTGGAAATCAAACTGGCAGCGCGGGGAGGAACTCGCCGCCTCTCCTGGAAGACAAAACGGGGAAACACTGGCTGAGGATGGGCCGGGTTGTGCGTGGTCCCACAACACACACACACACACACACACACATACACACACACACACCCAACAATGTTCACTCAAAAACAAAAATCACGTGCCTTACACAACTCCGGCATATGTACCGTATAGCTGCGCTTGAAAAAAATCATATATCTTTCTTTCTTCATCTGGGTTATTTATTTATTTTTTTAAAATACCCTGTTAGTTTGAAATGTTGTCACTCACTGGTGCAGGTGTGTCGGTCCGCACTGAGCCCGTACCCGGGCTCACAGTAACAGCGATAGCTGCCGCGCGTGTTCATGCAGCGCTGGGAACACGGCCTCTCCGGCAGACCGCACTCGTTCACATCTGGAGTCAATACGAGACATTACTCAAGCAGTGTACGGAAGTCCTGGTGGTAAATGATGCAGAGCGACACAGGTAATGGCCGACAGAAAAAAAAACAAAAAAAAAACCCATCAGGATTACACTCTACCTTCGTCGCACACCGGTCCTTCATAGCCTCTGGAGCACACGCACACGTCCGGCCCCACACATGCTCCGTGTATGCAAGTCTTGGCGCACACCGCTGTGGACAACAAAACAACAAAATGAATACCACTGGCATCTTTTTGCCTGACATGTTGTCATTAGACAATACAACGCACCCGGTCGTGCAACTTTAAATGTGAATTTTAAGATCAAAATCTGGCATTAATCTATCTACTTAAAGCAAAATCTGCAAAATGTACGGAATTTACAGAATGGCCCCATATGTTAGTATTTTATGACAAAGTATGTTTTTTGTTCTAATAACGATAATAACGTAACATGCAGTGTTTTAATTTAGTCGGATGAATGTAGTAAATTGTAAAGACCATAAAACTTAAGCAGAATAGTATGTAAGTATGCCACTCGTCCTGTTTTCTACTATTTTTTGTTTCTACAGGCTCTGTGTCTTTGTAGCTCTGACAAAAATAAGATGAGATAAGATAAGGTCCTTTACTTTATTTATCCCCGAAGGAAATTGTTCACAGGGGGACTTACGCTGACAAATTCCATTAACATTCCTCCATCCGACACAACAAGAGGTGGTCTGAGCGTGGCTGCAGAGGCCCGGCCATGCGCGACCCACTGACCTGTGGAGGCTGGGACAAAAAGGTTATCAGATCATCAAGGAGCATCTCGCCTTCGGAGCTTCAATTTCACCCACAGAACCAGCACAGACTTACACCCTGGAGTCAAAAAAACAAAACATTTTGCTCCAGAGAGGGGGTTTGGCTATTTTTCAAGTTTATTCTAGTACTTGCACATCAATGTTTAAACCGTGTGCAAACCACGTACATACATGTCTATGAGGTCGCTCATATACTGCGCTGGCCACCAACAGTGGCCTGTTAAAGAACCAATTGCAAAAAAAGAATTTGAGTAAATTGCATAGATTCTTAGTATCATTGTGTATTATTTAACTTTACCACGGTGAGGAAAATGTATGCAATCTTATATCGTTACACAATGAAGGATTACAAAAGAACCCTCATCTGTTTCTACATTTTCTTTACTAGAAAAAATCTCTACTCCTCTTACCTTTCCTGATGATCCGCCACAGAGAAGGTGATGAAATGCACCAACGCCACAAAAATACGTCGGCTTCTTTCCAACATTTTCTTCCACCTCTTTTTTTTTTTTTTTTTTTAGCCTTCTGAGTTCATATTAGCTTCCTCTTTCCTCCCAAACTGTCTATGTGAGGACACTGGTTTTGTCATATGTGTTCGTGTTTGAGTGTGGTGTGTGAGTGTTTGGGGGGGGGGGGGGGGGGGCACATGGGGGGGGGGGGGGGGGGGGGGGGGGGGGGGGGTCACATGGTGTAATTGTAGGGTGCGGAGTGAAAGAGGTGTGACAGTTCACCTGTGTGAAAAACTCAAAAGGGACAAAAGAGGCAGGGAGAGCAATAAAAAAGGAAGACAGCTTTTTCTCCCCTTTTTCTCCAGTTTTTTCTTCAAAACACACAAAAAAAAACAACCTTGCAAATGAGGGGAATAATGAATAAAATGAATACGTTATTGAGTACGTTGTGTATCGAGATTCAATTACAGACGGAGGATGAAGTGTTTTCTAAAGGCTGGGGGTACGAAGATTTCGGGGTCGGAAATGGCTGCTGGCAGCCTCAGAGGTACAGAGCCCCTTTGAAGCCATAACCATTACCAGCTCTGATCACAGTGCAATCAGCTGTATTAAGCTCAGAGGCGGAGTCCATGTCTGATCGCCTGGTGGTCCACTCACACAGTGGTCTTGGCGCACACGCACACGCACACACACACGTCATGCCACGATGCTGCATGCTTTCATACTGTCATGCGTTAGGTTTCCCGTAGCTTCACTGAAGGCCTCGATTAAAGGCCCAGTAGACCCAGGCCAACGTTTGTTTACTTAATTACAGCAAACCACACTCTTCTGATCTCGAATGACGCCTCATTGGTTTGACCAACAACAAACGGCGCGTTCATGGCGGCTTCCCCTTAAGCCGCTCGGCTAATGATGAGATCAAGTGGGGTAGGTTCGCCCCAGGGGTGCTTTCACGGCTCAGGAGTTAAAAAATGGGATGGGTCCAGATTCTGGATGACAGAGAAGATTACGTTTTTTTTTTTTTTTGAAAGGTGGGTGAAATGTTCCAATTGGCTTTGGAAAAAAAACCTGTGTCTTAGTTTTTCAACTCTCTCCCTCTGCACACACACACACACACACACACACACACACACACGCACCGTTCCCCACCCAAAACCTCCGTCCCGACTGTTTTTTGTCAAATGTGTCACCACCACACATCAGGCGAGCGAGGTGGAACGAAACCATAAAATAGCTCCGCGCGGCCTGCCTTGAATTAGCGCCAAACCTCACTCCATATCTGTCACAAGCGATACAATTAAACGTAATCCCGTCTGCCAGAAAAAGGAAAAGGAGCGAGGGGGGAAAGAAAGAGAAAGTGGCCGTCAACAGTAACGGAGAATGATAAACGCTGTCGGTGCTGGCGCAGTGTGTGGCAAGTGCAGGGGTTGAACGGCGCTCTCTTCCATCATGGACTGGGTGGGAGAGGGCTGAGATTTCAAATTGTGCGTCTGGGCCAAATCTGCAGATCTCCCTTTTGACCACATTAGAGGTGTAACGCACTGGTGGTCTCCGATTCCTCCGCTTGAAAAAAAGGATGCCCCCACAAAGAGATCAGATGTCACCCACAGGCCCGTCCCCACCCCCACCTGCTCACAGAATATTACATATCGCTTAGAAATGATGAGGTTGGAGTGAATCCCCGCCCCCCCCTCCCGATGAGAAAATAAGGTTCCTGGAACAGTGTTGGTGGTCAGCCAGACAGAACACATTGACGGCCATTGCCCTCTTATTAAATTGTGCTTTTCCCTACGTACTGGTGACACATGTGTGCACATACGTGACGAGTGAAATGCATTTTTTCACATTTTGACATTTGAGGTATATTAGAGATTAAAAAAGACCACCAGCGCAGTGGAAAATCAAATTCAGACTTCATTTTATAACCGCTCAGCCTCGGGATAGGAGCTAAACACTGACATTAATGGCAAACATGTAATTTAGACTAAATTGTCAAAAATCTGCCAAAATGTATAAAGCTGTGTATTTTCTGCCCCCCTCGCTCTGTAATTTGCTTTCCCCGAGATGCTTCGCATGGCTTGCAGAAAATATATTTGCAAAGAGAGAAAACGATTTTTGAATAACAATTCATGGGGGAATGCATGACACCAACATGAAAGAAATGACTTTGAACTCGTGAAAAATTGTGATTTCTATTTTGACATGTAGCCTTCTTTACTATACAGTTTGAAAATAAACGAATAAAAAATAAAAAGATGGACTTTATATTTATATAGTTGTTTTAAGATCAGGAAATTACAAATCACCCCCAGAGGTTGTTAAAAACGATGAAATCATATATATATGGGTAAATATATATTGCTATGTATTCTGCCAGTACCACAGGAGATGAACATCCCAAATAGACATATTATGCAAATATAAAGGATGCGTGTCGAGTATGAAATCATGAAAAAGCAGAAACTGGTACGTGCATGTGTGGCGATGGTTAAGGCTTTCCCCGGGGATGATGGAGAGTCCGGGGTCAAGAGTTCTCGGGAGGGTGAGTGAAAGGGGGTGGCCCAGGTGTGAGGGGTGAGAGGGTGGAGGTCAGGGGGGAGGTCAAGGGACGGGACACCTGCGAAGGCCTGACGAGGGCCGCACTGAGGGGTTGTGGCAGCAGGACAATGTAACCGATTTGAGGAGGAGGAGGAGGAGGAGGAGGGAGGATGGGGGGGAGGGGGAGTCTCCTGCCATCCATCACCTAAAACTTCAATCATCTACCTCGCTCCTGATCCTGACTCGGAGGATTTTCAAGGATTGGGTGGTTTCACAGCCACTGTGTATAAATTGCTGATTTCAATGATCGGTCTTGTGTTACATGATCTATTCATGAGATTGAAAGGTTTTGGTCAGGGTTAACCTATATAAGATGCGACTGGTATCCATCCTTCCCCCCCCGTTTGCATAACAGCCTCTCTGCTGTCACCACTTTGTCACGGCCGTTACGCTGTAGCTAAACTGGAAGTACACAGAGTACAGAGAGTCAGCGCAGCCATTAGACACAGAGCTTTGGAGAGATTAAGATGCAAACACAGTGCACAACCACCACAGGCAGTCTCTGTACCAAAACCAGGATCAGGGCTTTTGTCGAAAGGACGAGGCAGCGCCACGGAACAACTCGTAGGCACGCAAAAGGTGCCAGAGCATCGCCAAGGAAAAAATTATGCACCATATTTTTTTATTAGAATTTTTTTTTTTAACATTGTGTAGTACCGATGAGTGGGCAATATTTTTTGAGACGGAATGAGCAATCTAATTTTTTTTTTTTCCACTGCAGGAAAAGGGCCATGTTTACTCTATAATCCTCCGTTTCTGGAATAACAGTGGCTTGATTTATTTACGGGCAATCTTGCAGAGTGCTCTCTGACGCTGGGGTTGGAGTTATGAGGGTGCATTTGCGTGATTGTGCGTGGGTCTGACTGAAAGGGCGGCGCACCGTTGCAGTTTGTTGTGATAGCGGTGCCATAAGCAATCAGATTTTCTGTTTACCCAGCCTTTCATTGCCTCTTTGCGTTATGTTGACTCATTAGATTTTTTTATTTTTTTTTCCATTTCCTTCTGAACGTCGACTCAAAGGGAAAACTTTTTTCTAACTCGTTGTAACTTCCGACCTAAAAGTTATAGTTACACATTCGAGAAAAGGTGATTATGCGCAGATTTTGCTAGATTACCTTAGCTTAGCAAAAAAGGTGTTAAAATGTATATCTTAGAAGTTTTGACATTTCGTACATGTTGAATGCTGGAGTAGCGACACACACGTTCCAGGTCATGCATATTTTTTCCTTACTCTTTCCAGAGTGTGTGTGTGTGTGTGTGTGTGTGCGCGCGCGCACGCGCTCTATCACAACTGCCACTCTCTTTCCTTGCGGCGTGTGATAAACTGGCCCACACAGCGCAGCAGAACGGGCCATGCCTGTGCAGATAAGGAGGCGGCGGGCATCTGGCAGAGTTCACTGGCCTGGACACACACACACACACACACACACACGCAAGGACACACACAAGGACAGAGGGCTGATGCAAGCGATGGCTCCACTTCAGTCGGAGGAAACCACATCTTTGCAAAGCAGAGACAAAAAACCAACTGTGCTTTACTTTCTTTTCCTCCCGCTTCTGCTTTCTCGACGTGTCGCGGGGCCGCAAAGATCTGAGGCGAAGTCCGTGTTTGTAGAACAAATACGTGCGAGAGCACAGGGTCAACACAGAATTAATATCGGGCACGACGGGCCAGAAAAAATCTTCAGGTTATACTGGAAATGAGAGCGAGGGACTTGGTCAGGTGCCGGTGAACATGCGCGGCACACTCACTCGCATTCAACTTCTTAGCTCATTCCCGGTAGTGAACACACGCGCGCGCGCGCACACACACACACACACACACACACACACACACACACGGACACACACACACCAATGCTCTATTTGACCCCGGTGTTAGCCGTAAGGCTGCGGCGGATGTCCCTCTGTTGACTCGGAGTGATGTAAGCTGGAGATGAGCTTTGCAGATTAGGGAACGAAGGCAAACAAAGGGCCCTGCCAAGATGAGCCACAGTGTATACAGATTAATACAACAATACAGCCACACGAGCGCTGCCGTAAACCATTTGCATAACTCTTTTTAAAGTGTTTTGGAACATTTTTCCTGCAAGCCCGCTTTGAGGAGATACCCCCACATGGAAACTTGTACCTAGGTGGTCCATTCCACCCGGCGTCGGTTGTTTACCCAGCGCTGCGGAGGATCACACAGAGGGGAAGGCAGGCGGCGGGACGGAGCGCCGCGCACATCCCGATAGGTCAGGCACACGGGAGCGTGTCATGCATGCAACCTTAACATATGCGATGATGGAGCGTTCCCGCCACCGCACACGTGTTCTCATTTTCACATTCCCCCCCCCCGCCGACATAATGCGTTACTTCCAAATTTAGCTTCGGGTAATCAACATGAAAATACAGCAGTACGCAAAAATTGTAATACAATAATATACAATAAATGTAACAGTAAATAATTCAGCATTTCCCTGGCATCCTTCTCTATTCTCCATCGAGGCATCCATTTGCATTCTGGATTTTGATTCTATCTACTTCATAAGGACGTTCAAAGTTCATATCCACCAGTTGGGTTTTTTTTTGGCATGACCACAGCGGGCCAATCATCTCGTCCTTTCTCTGCTGCTGTCCCACTCAAACGGATGCCCCCAAGAGTCTCCCACCGAGTTTCATCAGAAGCAGCTGTTGAAGGAGTCCCTCCAACTAATCCTTCTACGTGGAAGTTTCTTTTTTTTTCCCCCCCATACAGTAGGGTTAGAAAATAATAAAAAGACACATAGGCACACAAGTACAAGTCATTACTGGGAGTTTCAGCATGACATGTGGGCATTAAAAACACACACACACACACAACTGATGTTTTCCTTTTCAGTGTTTATGTGTTATCACGGTTTTCCAGGTTTTCCCTCCAACACAATTTGTTCCATCTGAAGGACAAGACCTCACACCCTATTTTATTTATTTTTTTCATTTTTCTTTTTCCAACAGCCACCCCTCATCCCCATCAGTCTTACCTGTCGCCCAGAAACTCAGAGCTGCTTCCAGCCCTCTGTGGGGGTTTAGCATGTGTTAACATGACAGATTGAGCCCCAGTGGGAACCTTAATTGCATCATTTCATGGATGCGAGTCAGTGCTGCGGTCCGGGAGAGTAAACAAGCTCTGAATCCAGGAGCAGGAAAACCGAGGAAGGAAAGAGAAGAGAGAGAGCGTGGGGGGAGAGACGGAATGAAGGGTGCACAGAGAGATGAACTAAGGGGAGGACAAGGATGAATATGAAAGCTGATACAGGGGAGGAAAGAGGAAATGCTTCAGTAACCAAGGCACCGAGGTGAATTGAAGAGGTGTGAAATATGAGATAGCGTAGGTGTGAAGACAGCAGGGAAAAACCAAAAAAAAAAAAAAAAAGCGGACAAAAATCCACAGCCCCAATCCACCAACCTGCTCCGAGGTGGTCGCCGACTGCGGTTTGTTGTGTTATGTGATAAGCTGAGAGTTTAGTGAGGCAGAGGTAAAAGCGCTGCTTGGAAAGTGTGTCTTCATTAGTGAGGGAATATGAGATTTCAGCTGCCTGGGCCCTGCGTTTCAGCGCTCGTGCTCACCGAGTAAACCCAGAGTAAACACATGAGGTCACAGAATACACTACGCAATTAGGAGTGTGACAAAACCCGCTATACAGCTGCGGGATTGACGTGGACACAGATCCAAGCACACACACACACACACACACACACACACACGCACACACTTCTTTCCAATGACACTAATGGACATCATGCATTCTTGAGTCCCTCACCAAAACCTTAATTCTAACCCTAACCCAAAAAAACTAAAAAAAACAAAAACAAAGTCTCAACCATCAAACAGCCCTTTGAGGGTGTGTCAAAGAGCTGGAACGGTACTTCAATGTCCTCACTCCATAAGGTCTAAAAGTCAAACCGGTCCTCACAAAGATAGAAAAGAACACACGAGTGCACACAGTGCAGTTAAAGGCTCACTAAAGCAACCGTTCGCAAGTGTTTACACAGTGCATATCCAATATTTTCACATAAATCAATACAGTGGAACCTGGGGGGGCACTGTAATTTATATTAAAGCGCCTTCGTTTATATTAACGAGCAGTGCCACGGAACTTAATGCACGAGATTAATCAAAGTGTCCCCCAGCCTGCACCGACATCAAGACATCATGACTTCATATGTCAACACATGACACCAAAATATTCAGCTTAAATGCAACGGCGATTTCCACTGGGTTGTGGTATTGCGGTGAGGTGGGGGAGATCACAGTGGAAACGGTTAACGGTGGCGTGCGGAGAGTCAAACAACATTCAGGGTGGACGCCACAATCATCGTGAACATCAGGAGACATTTGCCATTAGGGCGGACATGGGTGGTATCCGAAAAAAAAACAAAAAAAGCCCAAATCATTTGAGTCAACAGCGGGACAGAATGGGTTAGAGTGTGGCTTTGATAAAGGAGGGGGGAGTGTCAGGTTCTGAAACACGGTGGTCCACATTTCACATCACTTAGGTCTACCAGCGTTATTCAAAGATCCAAGCTTTTTTGTGCAAATCAAAAATATTGATTTCATCTTTATAACAAACTAGAAAGAAAAAGCGTAAGGGACTCACCCATTAAGGGCACATGGCAAAGTGGGTCCGGGGCTTTTCCAGTTTCCATGTATGGCTGGATGGAGTTATATGTGAAAACACCATACTGTATCATGACTGAGGCAGTATGTTGTGTTTTAACTTGAAAATAAAATAAGGCTTTCGGCAGCAAAAGCTTTGCTCATCACGGGCTCTCTCCAAAAAATCCACATCTGTCAGGGTGAGTGCACAAGGGGGGACTCAAAACTGGGACAAACAAAACCCCAAAAGAACAAAAACAGGACAGCTCAGGGGACAGGAAGAGCAGAAGGACAAAAAAACACAGAGACTTTATACATTTGAGGGAGGACGAGACACAGGTGAGACTAACGAGGGCTGATTAGCCAATCACACAGGAGGGGAAACTGAACAGTGGACACCCAAGGAGTGTAACTACAAAATGAAACGGGACAGAAAGTAGAACAAGGCAATACACACCAGGAAGGAGAGCACCCAACGGAATCTGAAAACATCTTTGAAAAATTGAAATTTGTAGAACTGTTATTAGCAGTATAAGTTCTATGGCCGTTTTTGACCTCCGCATTTTCAGTCACAAAGTGTCCCCGACACAATCATTATTAATTCTAAAAACGTTATTAACCAAACCAACTTGAAACGGATTATTTAAATCTCTCTCTATATATATAGAGAGATATAAATATATGTTGTTAGACATTAAGACATGACATGACCCTGACTCCCAGATCCAGTTGAACGCAACAACCAGTCATTTCAGTGTTTGTCGGGTGTAGCTCCAAGAGGCTGGAATAAGTCGCGGGGGAAAATAAACACAAGCAGAAACGGACTAATGAATCGTTCACTTTGTTCTGGATGAGGAGGGGAGGAATGACGCGTCTCCTTTTTAATCAGGAGGCTATTGTTTTTTTGGGGGGGGCCAGGCGGGTCTCCTCCTGTTACCCTATAAGTATTGCTTGTGCCGACTCTTTCGCTCATGTATACAATATTATAGCATGCACTTCCAGCCATCTCGGTCCTACAAATATTTGGTACACAGGCTCCTCATGTTTATTCAAAGTACTGGGTTACACTGTTTGGGAGAGATAGCCAGACAACGGGCCCTTTGGGAAGGAAAAAGAAAACTATTCCAAATGAAAAGTAATGATTCGTGCCACAGATAATGTATAAACTCAAATATACGCTGGAGCTCGCAGCGCCATTGGACAGTTCTACTTTATGCAATTTTGATTGGATCCGAACAGGGCATAGACAACTCAGTATTGCATTACTCTAAATACGGCAGTGTGTGCACTTGTGTGTGTGTGTGTGTGTGTGTGTGCGTGTGAGTGAGGTGGGTGGTCCCCGCTCACTATCATTATACAACACAAAGCCCCATTGGTATTTTGAGAAGGAAATTAATATCGCCATCAGCGGCGGCTCTTGCGTGTGTGCCTCCCTTGCGCCGACGTGTTTGCGCACTGCCGCAAAACAAAGATGAGAATTTCCACTTCAGCTGAGGAATTCTTTCAGCTTTTTGCTTTGAGCCCGGCGCCGTGACGCTGGTGCATGACGACATAGAGCAGCCAGCACTCGGCTCTGTGCTCACCGTCAAACCTGCAGGCAGCTTTTTCCATTCACTACCAAAAGGGAAAATCCCACGTTTGACTTAAACACGTCTATCATAAGTAAATAAAGTTGAAAGTGAATTATTTTTATTAAGTAGCGATTAGTTAGCATATAACATATCATTTTAGGCAGAAGATGCCAAAGTAGACTGTGAGTCTTTGAAGACGCTTAATATTTTTTTAGTTAGAGATAAGATCAGACAACAATGTCCAGAAAATAAATATTGGATATGAAATACAATTAAATTAAATCATTTCCTGGAGTTTTCCTTTGAAATGACAATAAAATGTCTGGGAAACGAGGTCCAAAAATGGAAATGCACAAATATTGTTGTCCGAACAATAAATGCCAAAACAAAAGACACAAATGCATTCCTGACATGCTATAAATTTTAATAGACATATTGATATTTCTGAGGAGAAACAAAGTTATCCCTAGTTTTATTTACAATACAGGAATAAAAAAATGGTCACATACAGTACAATGTAAAAACAACATAGAGAACTTAAATAATTATTTTATTTGTGTAACTACTTAAATAATGAAAATGGTTATTCTATTCACACCACGCCGTCTCAGCAGCTACAATGCAACTTTCACATTAAGTGCTAAAAAAAAAAGGTAATTTTTCCATTTTTACAGCATGAATTCCATTTTGACTCGTTTAGTCCAGGTAGAGTTTTATTTCGGCGAACACGAGCGGGAACAACGAAAGGACGATGACGTCGAATTTGATCCTCGGAAACTTGTTCTTCAAAAGTCGGGGGAGGAAATTATAAATATTTCCCTTCAAAAACCGTTAAATGCAATAACTGATGGTTTTCATAAAGGCTTATTTCATGGAATTTGAAGGCAAATATCGACGTTCATAATCAGATATGTTATAAACTTGGGCATGCATGTATATATGCTGCATAAGTAAATGCATAAATGTAATTAATTAACTCATTAATGTGGGTTCAGATAATCCCCTTCTGTCCTTAACTGTTTTCTGCTAATTCTAATCAGATTGTTGTTGTTTTTTTCATGCTTATCTATACTAGACAGACCCTCAGGTAAAATTTCTCCGCAGATAGGATCTGCTTCTAACTGTGAGCTGCTTCCACCGCGACTCGGTGGCCCGACTGCGAATCTTTGATCATATCACAACAGAGACACGATTCTGACAGTGGTAATGAAAATTAGATGGACTCAGACAACTGCTCTGAATTACTATGCAGGCACAGACATGCATTACTTTAACATTGGAGTAAAAAAAAAAAAAAAATGTATCCTCACATGTCTTTCTTCGAAGCTGCATATGAGTATATCAACATGAAATGACATGAACTGACAAGCTTAGTGTAAAACTGCTTTCTATAAACACCATTCTCTCCCATATATTATTACGCTTAAAAAAATAAACCCTCCTCTATGATAACAATAGTAATGCTATAGTTTTTTTTTTTTTTTTTTGTTTTGCAATGCTAAGTAGTACTTAGGTAAGCTCTATTGGAAATATACATCACTGCACTATCTCTTCCCTTTGTAGTTTTGAGGCCGGGTTCAGTTTCAGTGTGCGACACAATGAAAGGAGTTTGTTGAACCATACCTGTGTCGGTGCTGTGAGTGTGTGTGTGTACGTGTGTGTTTGTGTGTGAGAAAGTGTAACTACTCTCATTGCGCTTTTAATAAATGTTTAAATTCATTTTGAATAATAAAGTGAATAAAACAAAACAAAAAAATGGAATACAGTGCATGGGAGCTAGTAACTCCGTTTAGATTGTAGGAAACTGGCTTTGACAAAGTACAATGTTCTTACTCACTCGTCCCTATTTCTGCGTCAACAAATCTACAACAGGAGTTGCGGATCCATTCTGCACACTGATAGCAAAAGAGTGTAGCAAAACAAAGCATACATACTGTATACTGGTATAGCTTTTTATGACAATGTGCCCGCAAACTAAATACATCAAAAGTGAGACAACATGGTTCATCCCTCTCGTATTAGTGCCCGAGGGATAGGTGACTCTGACCCGACTCTCATGGACTTCTCAGCGTTTTACAGCTAAAGCTGAGGTTGCTGGGTTTTGAAGGAACCGCGAGCACAAAATGGATCTCGAGCCACACCCTTCCACAATTTGAATCCTTAGAGCACCCTTGAACAATCAACTGTCCCTACTGAAATCCCTCAAATTCCATTTATGGGAGCTCGTCTTGAGTAAAGCAAAACAGAAAGCCCCTGAAAGGTTCCAAAGTTTTGGGTTGAAATGGTCTATTCCGGTGGAGTTCCTGTTTCCGCCGAGTCAGCCAGGTGTGGATGTTTGCCGAACAAGGGAGGAAATGTATTCGAGGAACGTCCGTGACTTGGCCGCGCTTAGCAACCGTCTCGCCGCTGTCTGCAGGTCTGTCTGAAATGTGAACACGGCTTGGATGCCAGGCCTAGTGCTCCGGAGCAAGTTGCTTATAGGCGAAAAGAAGGAGAGTCTGGTAATGGGGTCGTGGATGAAAAAGCAGTCTGACTGGGGTCCTGTGTGTGTGCGTGTGTTTGTATGGTATGTGTACATGCCGGTGTGGGTGTGAGGGTAGGGTAAAGTAGCCTTATTAAGGACAACTCGTTCGAGTCTGCTGGTGGTGGTAGGTAGATTTGTGTCAACTTGAGAATGACGACGGCGGGGAGCAGCCCCCCTCTGCGCGCCCCTATACGATGTAGCTGGTTAGGTCGAGGAGGTATGAGGTCATGTCAATGATGTGGTCCAGTATACCGTCTTTCTCCTGGTCGTTGGGCATGCCTCGCTCACTTTTCTCACACTGGTCGCCGGAGTAGCCGCTCTTACACAGGCACTTGTTGGGCTCCATGCACACTCCTCCGTTGCGGCAGGTGGGTTCACATTTGGCTACATCACAGAAGGAAAAGAGGAAAACCGAGTTTGTTCTAAGTCAAGAAAATCTGCAAACAGCTCTGCTGTCGACATTCTGCATTATTGAATCTAATTTACTTAAAAATGATACTAATCGTAGTCCTCACCAACTCTGCAGAAGGGTCCCTCCCAGCCGGGGCTGCAGCAGCACTTTCCAATAGGAGTGCAGTGTCCATTCTTACACTGTCTGGAACAAGCCGTCATCAGCAGCTCTGGAGGCTCCACCGGACGCTGGCACTCCTTTGGGGCATGAGGCCTGCAACAGTTGTTTGGAGGAGGGAACGTCAGTAAGTGGCACACACGAGTTACACATGGTGAGGCCCTGTTGGCTATACTCTAGTGTAACAGTGCACCCAAATGCTCTTGTGCAGGTAGGTGTTTGTAAGTGTAAGTAACACCTACCGAGCCACAGCTACCCCCATAACATCTTTCCCAGAAACGTGGCTGATCCTGTGATGGAGCCTTTGATTGGATGTCTAAGATTTCAGTCATTGGTATACATTTATTTGGTGTTCCTTAATTCAGGTGGATATGTGTCAGAGACAAACCGAGTTCCACAGCTTTCAACCTCGAGCAGGAATGTATAACTGGGTTTCATCTGCATGGCAAGAAAGTGGGGTATACTGCAAAGAGAAAGGGCCCCGGCTACCAACCCTGGAGCACCCCGTTTAAGAGTGGATAGATTAAGGAAATGTGTCAATGCCAGTCTATGAGTAATGATGGTTGGGTCATGTGATTCAATGTATAAAAAGATGAGTGGAAAATACAAGTGGAAGAGTGGAAAATATGATCTCAGATTATAAGAATTGAACAACAACTTTTCAGAATATTTGAATTTGAGGAATTATATTAGCTTATGTACGTTGAATATTTCAAATTTATATCATGTCATATCAGATAAATGTGAGGTCTATGATGAATGTAAACTGTACAGCTATGACAATACTCATACACAAGTGTGTTATTTTTATTATATTGATTCATGTTATGCTGAAATTCTCCCTATTTGAAGAACAAAACAACGAATAGGGATAACACAGGGCCCCCACTGATATAAACATGATTTGGAAAATGCAGACATACACAAACACACACATCTTCACACCATGTGTTTAAAGTCTGAACACCACAAAGACGTATTGTGATCGTTCTCTATTAAGACAAACAACCAGACACGCACAGCGGCAAGTGGGCTGAAACCAAATTATTTCATATCACGCTCTATTCTAATCTGGAAGTAATACAGTGGGCTGGTAATCAAGTTCAAATGTGAAGCGTCTGTTGACGCCTTGTTACCCACTGGCCACACACACATTTGTCTATGTGTGATTTTGTGGAAAAGATATAAATATATGGCTGGTTCTATTCTGTGGGGTTGAAAACCACCAGTATTCAGCTGAGGCAATTTATATATATATTTTTTATGTTCTAACAACTGTAAAGTCAGTGAATAAATGAGCACAACTACACTGTAACGACGACTTCATCACAGAAATTAGTCACTGCCTCTCAATTTGAACAAATATGTGTTGTTGTGGCTATGACATACACACTGAGTGATGGCAATGGCAGCACTGTGGCGGTGTGTGCGTTAAAGTGGCTTTAAATTGGGAGGATGGAGGGTGGGTGGGGCGGGGGAGTCGATTCCCATGCTCCCATCAGCACCCAACTCCAGACTCCATCCACACTGCCTTTTGTTGTCGCAGGCTGCATGTAGTTAAAAAAAAAAAAAAAAAAAAAAAAAAGCTGCGAAAGAGGGAAGCAAACAGAAAGAGGGCGAGAGAGGGAGAGAAAGCGTAAGAGTCCCTGGAGGATTGTGGGGGTCTGTAGCCAACACTGTTAATAGTAGGCAGGGGTCAGCAGCGCTACTAAACAGTTTGTACGACTGCCAGGGTGGCTGTGAAAACAGCACCTGCTGGTAGCGCCACATGACAAAGGCAGCTGGGTCAACAGCCACTGTGGGAATTCATCAACTTTGGGAGGGGTGGTGAACGTGTGAGAGCCAGGGAGTGGGAGAAGTGCGACCGAGCTCTCACACACACACACACGCACACACACGGTGGCCGCACTGTGACCGAGAGCGAGATGACGCCAAGGAATGAAAGCGGTAAAATCCGCGATCGGGCGCCGATCAAAAACGAGAAAAATACATATCAGAAAGCAAATGAAGTGCCTGGGTTGAAGAATGTCTGCAAACCCAAAACAGAGAATCCAGGCGTGTTAAGCCCCACACTGCGTCCTTGTATCAAATAAATATTTAAAAAACCTTAGGCATGATCATCCATCATGGAAGTGTGGATGTCTTAAATTTGTTCCCGATCTCTTGGAATATTACGCCTGTGTGTGTTTGTGTGTGTGTGTGTGTGTGTGTGTGTTTCGCTTGCTGGCTCGCAGGGGCCTGTTTGATTGACACGAGGTATATGTGAGAAAAGGGCTGTGGAGTGGTGTACATTGTGCACGCCAACAATGGCTTAATCAAACGGCCCAGTGTGGTCTCTTTTGCTGTTTTGTCATCCGACTCCATTGTTTGGGGGCTCCTTTTGTAGCTTCATTCCCTGTTTTAATTGTGCACGAAATTTACTGTGTATTGTAGGAGCCAGGGCTATTCAGCGGGACTGGCAAGCAGCTTTGTCAAGGGGAGGACCACAGCAGAGATGTAGGAAGATTTAGGAGGGATAGGAAAATAAAGAAAAGGGCTTTTTTTTTTCTCTAGCATACCACACGCTCACACGGGCTCACAGATGTGCATGCCCACCACCCACACAGTAAGAAAGACACATGCACACATTCGGATGAATATATCTACCAAAAAACCAAAACAAACGACTGGCGTACGCAGTCTCCAATGATTTGTGACTTCCGTGGGTGATGCAGTTTATCATTTCAAAAAAAAAAAGTCCCGGGACCCCTATATGGTGCCAGGCGTCGCCTTCGGGTCTCGGCTCGCTGTGATTCAATCAGTGGAGCGTGCAGCCGACAAAACCTGCCTGTGTGAAAAGCTCTGTCGTAATACGGCTTCTCCTGTGTGGAAGACCGGGGGCTGCACCGACACAGAGAAGCAAATTGCATTTTACACCAGGAATCCGCAGGGGGTCTCGCTTTATATATTCACATTAAAACTATTGCCAAAGGACCCGCTGTAAGGCAGATTCAGTCCACACTTGGACGGAGGCAAATATGTGCCTTTTGAGTTATGTGACATTATAAACGTATAACTTTATTACATGGCTCCCATGGTGTATTATACATACTTATATATATATATATATATATATATATATATAAATATGTGCCTTTTGAGTTATGTGACATTATAAACGTATAACTTTATTACATGGCTCCCATGGTGTCCCATGGTGTATTATATATATATATATATATATATATATATATATACACACACACACAAATCTTTGTCTAGCATTGTATCATAATGTCATTGTTTGTGTTAGTGTGTTCCTTTACTCGAAGAGAAAGGCATCTTTCGAGCATTATTTTTTCCTGGCATAAATATAATACTCTCACTGTATGAATAACGATGTTATTAAATGCAGACTCTGAGGAGCAGCCAAACTATGAAGCCTACGGATACCTGCCCGCAAACATTTGAGCAATCAAACTGAAGTACTTTGTTCAGTTGCTACATAATGCTCATAGATGAGGAAAGATTGTTGATATACTGTACATATGACATTACGTAACATTAAATGATGCAGATGCATTTTATTCTTTCATTATCATTATTTTCTCAACCTACTTTAAATGTGACTTCACTTGAGCTTTAGATTATGCACATGGCTGCGCATTCATACATTTTGGGTTAGATTGAAAAGAATCAACATTTCGAGTAACAAATTACTCAAAACCCCTAAGACACACCTTGAGGTCATCATATAGAGAGTGAATGTGAGTGGATATATAGATTTCTGTCCCGCTGCTATGCCGCAAACAAGCAGTGCCTTGCTTCCTCTCTCTCTCCCTCATGCACCCTCACACCACACACTCTCAAAATGCATGGTGGCCTATTTATTATTGGAGGGGCAATCCAACTGACAAACAAATACCTAGAAATGAAGTCATCTGGTCGGGACATGTTTACACAAACACTGCTGAGGGATTTTATGGCTGATGTTTCCCTGTAAGCCCTTACAGCCCCCCCCCCACCCCCCCGCCTCTGTGTTCCCAAACACAGTTGATCAAAACACAAGCACTGGATGCTGTACCGCACCACAAATAATAAAAAAAAAAACCCACCGCACTCTAAAACAAACCTCTCCCCGAGAAGGGCTTCGGGGTCCAGATGTCCCTGCACTGTGGAGGAGGAGGAGGAGGAGGAGGAGGAGGAGAAGAAAGGGGAGGACCACCAGACTTGATAACGCACTGAGGTCAGACACGTTAGCTACCCCATTTACTCTCCCCCTGTCACCCCCTCTCTGTCCTCCCCGGTAACAAGATCCTAATACCGAAGCCAGAATGTATTAGCAGTCAAGAATCCAACACCACAGGGCCCACACAGACTAAACAAGTCCAGCTGATGGTGGAAAGAATTGTTCTTTTTTTTCGGGGAGAAATGCATCCAACGGCCGTGCCAGAAAACATAAATATGGAGCGAGCCACCAGGGCCCCCTTTGAAACATCTGTGGTGTAATTAATTGCGCTAATGCCTGGGTGGCACTGTCGTCACCCAGGAATAATCAGCTGTGGATATGTTTCTATTATTATTCAGAGGCATGCACACATTTCGCCGCCGCCCGAGTTCGGCTCCTCCCGCTGCATCTGCCTGCCCTTCATCAAATCCGATCTAGCCTAAGGAAATATTACGGGTCTGGGACTTTTTTTTTTCCCCGTGCCTTCACTGAGGTCTACGTTGGGAGTGACCCGCCTACTGACCTGAGCTGACAGCCCTAACCTGGTACGGATCTCACTCGCTCAGCTTCCTGCAAACGTTCCTGTAGGAAGGTGTAAATATGACGGGGGTGGGGGGTTTGCTCACGTCTGCATCCCTTCTGAATTAAGCGTGATTAATTCATGCCCTGTCTGCATAGTTCTGATCTTGATCGACAATGTGTTTTTTTTTTTTTACGCGTACTTGGCTACGCGCAAGTAGTTTTAAAGATCCATCACTGTGGGAATGATTTCTAATACTGGGGATGCATATGGTATGCGTTATGACACAGTGACACGCACGCTTGAGTTACGACGATAAGACGCACGCACATATTGCAGTTGTTTAACACAACACTAATTAATCATTGGCCTGCATTGAAAAGGTCTGGCCCGCAGCACTCAAAGACTACTGCAGCGAAGTTGAACCCCATTCACATAGCTATTAATAAAATGTGCACTAAATGATCTCAGTATGAACATGTGCACAACTTTGGCCGTGTGCCTAAATAGGAGGCCTATTTGCTTGACAACAGGTGCCTTTATATTTCCCTGTTATCCTCTGCTGCCAAATGCTTTTTAAAATCACCGGCAGGCCGCAGTTAGTGAAGTGAACATTACGGACTTTTGTTTTGGCTCGGGCAGGTGGTGAAAGATTGTGATCACAGCGATGTATTCAATGTGTGGGGAAGGGACATTGGTAAGCGGAGAGGACGGAATTCAAATACGTGAAAAAATTCACAGCGAATATTTCCCTGCCGAGAAAGCAGTGTAACTGTATAGATCCACACCTCCATGAGTGTCAATTTATCACATGTGTGATGATCTTGGTCACGCCATAAATTGAAGCCAGAGAGAAATTAGGGACGGCGAGTCCAATTTGACGGTGTTTGTAAGTACTAAGACCCAACTATAGATGCAACACATTCAACAAACATGTAAAGCCACCCCCAAGCAAAAAAAGAATAAAAAATTGACTGTACCTTTTGGGATCCACCAGCTTGTAGAGTTTTCCACTATGTGACTGGGCCAAGCTTTTACTGCTGGCCAATATGTAGACTTCACCTGAAAAGGAAGAAAGGTCACATCACAAGGTGCATCGGCTCGGCTTGCATTACAGTCTTTGGGAATTTTTTTCGGGAATATTTCCCGCTGATTATCTTAATAAGGCGGGCAACCCCTTTCAAAAAAAAAAAGGAACAGGAGACGCACAGAGATAGGACGTGGGATACAGTGAGATGTGAAGGAGCAAGGACAGCTCAAGCTTCTGCAGAGCTGCACTTGCCAAAAGACTTTGAGAAAGGGTTTAACGGGACAATTGGATACTCATGACTGGGAACAAGCCTGCGAGAAAGTTCCATAAAGGGGACAAATTGTAAACACGTGTCTGTGGGGTCCCCCCCCCCACCGTGCGCGCGATTCGTGCACCACTTGCACATCATGATCACTCTGAATGCCACATTAAATAATGGCTCCGAGACCTGGCGAGAACCGTAATCAAACATTTCTGATTACTGAGTGATCCACATCGTGTGTTAGCGTAATCAATAACACCGGCGCTGACGGATAATAACTCTGTGTGTGTGGTTTGGGGGGAGTGGTGGGAGGTGGGGGGGTCGGCTTGACAAAAACGTTCTGGGTCACATCAACCCGCTCACCTCAGCTCACCCCGTCTTATCATAATGCCGCAGCCTCCAGGTAAACACACAAACAGGGTACACAATTCCCTGTAGTTTTTATTGTTAGGCGAGGTGTTTCAATTTCATTCCAATTTTGTTTCTATAATCTGTGAGTGGGAAAATTGCATATTCCACAGCATGATGAAAATAAATCAACCCACTATTGATGAATGTGCAACAGTGAAGTGATTCTGAGCCATGAATTTTCCATATTTACAACAGCTGTCATTTGAAATCAAGAAGGAGGTTGATGTTGCAAAACCACAGAGTAAGAGAGTATGTTAACACATTGCTGTCGTCCTCTGAAAAGGCTGGAGGAAGAAGGAACGGAACAAAGACGCCCAACCCAAGATTGAGAGAGGCTGCGAAATCCAAGAAGAGACAGAAAAAAAAAGTGTGACTGATTAAGTTTTTTTGTTTTCTTTTTTTTTTACTGCCATACTAACCGAGTTCATCCTCTCCGAAACCCAAGATGTGTCCCACAAGCGTAGAGCCGCAGGCGCCGGCTGAGCCCAGACACAGAGCTTTCTCCTGCCACTGTTCACCAGTCGCTGATGTTGACAACGTGGATTTCTGGAGGATCCGCAGGTTTCTGGGGTAAACACAGCGCACAGAGAAGGGTTATTTACTACACTCAGTAAATCTCACACACACACGCACTGCGAGAGGAGGCTGTTCCGCAGATGACATGCACATTTATTACATTTATAAAAATAAATAAAATACGGAGCATTTCATTTGCAGCTGCACTGGCCTCCTTAGACACAAGCTTTTTTCGTTGGCGCGGCCCATTCACTCATCTTCCTTTTCCACCTCATGCTGTTATTTAAGACCTCCGCTTTTGGGTTTCAAAACAAACCAAAGCCTCCGCTTAGTCACAACAATATGCCCCCAAATCGTAGTGAGGCGCAGAATTAAATCGACCACACACTGAAAAAACAAACATGTTTACCCCCACGAGTGGGGAACTTAGTGTTTACTTTGGCACTCGTCGAAGCGAAGGACACACTTTTCAGGGAGAGAAGAAGAGCAAGAGACATGGTGATTCAAAAGAAAAGGGGGAATATTTCTGATATTCAGCCAAACGTGAACACCAGTGGCCACTAAACGAAGCTTGTGTATGTACAATAATAATAATAATAATAATAATAATATAACAATAACAATTATTATTTTTTATATTATTATTATTATATTATTATTATTATTATTAT